>JAQQPU010003015.1:27317-50103 GCA_029168905.1 Artemia sp. Kazakhstan ARC1039 | reverse complement strand
CCCCCCCGAACAAAAATCCTGGATGCGCTTCTGGTAAAGAGGAAAAAAAAGCGAGATTAAACAGTTAACACATACTACAAAATAACATAAAAAGATAAAAAAGCTATGCAAATAAAAAGTCACATCCGATAAACTAAAGTTGTTGTTCAATAAAAACGAAGTCCAATATGATGATACAAACACAATACAGTTCTAGATAAAAGTGTTGCATAATATTCTGAGGGTCTGTAAGGTATTTTCTGATTCGCGATTCTAACAAAATGAAATAATAGTTTTCTTAAAAAGTCTTATAAATAGTTCAGGTTATCAAACAGTTCATGGTAACGAACTGTAAGTAAGGAGTGACTCGGAAAAATTGCCTGATTTTCTAAAAATGGGGTAAACACCCCTCAAAAGTCGAAGAAACTTAGTGAAAACTGCACCATCAGATTTGGCGTATCAGAGAACTTTACTGTAGAGGTTTCAAGCTCCCATCTGCAAAAATGTAGAATTTTGCATTTTTTGCCAGAAGCGGGGTTGCGTGTATTTGTTGTTGTTGTTTTTTTTTTTCCAACGTTGATCTTATCGAGCAAATGGTCCTAGAAGATCAGGAGCATTCGAACGGAAATTGAAGTTCTACTACCCTTTTTAAGTGACAAATATGATTGGAGAGCAACTAGCCCCCCTCCCATGTCCCTTTTTTCTTCCCATGTCATTTGGTTCAGCATAGTTTAAAGATCCAATAACTATGCCTTTGAGGTTATGACCCCCCACAGCCCCTGGGGAAAGCCCTGTAAGTTATGAAATTTTTCCATTGTTTATGTACTGTATATGTTATTGGGAAGTATGCCGACATTTTTCGAAGGAGGGGGGAATATCTGCTGGGGGAATTTTACAGAATTCCTGTACGGATTTCTTTTTATTTGTCTCACTTTCTTTTTGCCGACTCAATTTTGCATGTGGAAATCTTCCGGGGAAACTATCCGACAAAAATCTTCAGTGGGTTCGGAATTGTCTGGAGACTTTTTCAGTGACAGGGGGATTTCTAGGAAAAACTTTCCATAGAAGGAAGGATTTCCGGAGTGATTGGAGAAACGTTTAGAAATTAGTCTTTTTCAAATGAAAATATGCTAAGGAGAATGTTTTAAGCGAAATTGTCCGCAAGAAATTTACTGGGGGAAGGGAATTTTCAGTGAGGATGGAATTGTCCGGAGGAAATTTTAAGGGGGGTTATTTTTAGTTGGAGGAACTTCCAACGGAGCCGTTTACCGTGAGCGGAAGGAATTTTTCATGAAGAGGGAGCCAGATTTACCGGCATTATTTGAAAAACGACCAGAAAAAAAGAAAAGTTTTTCAACTGAAAGTAAGGAACAACATTAAAACTCAAAACGAACTAAAATTATTCCGTATATGAGGGGATTGCCCCCCTCCTCGGTACCTTGCTCTTCGCACTAAAGTTTGATCTATTAGAAAAATTTATCTATTAGGTTACAAAAATTTGATCTATTAGATATTTTATTTGCAATTACTTGGCAAGACAAAGAAGTATTTTACTAATAGTATAATTGAAAAGCCAAAAAAAAAAAAAAATTGAGAAGCTGAGAATCCTAATTCCAAAATCGAGCCAAATCAAATCAAATTCCAAAATCAATTTGGTTCAGTATAGTTAAAACATCGAATAACTATGCCTTCGAGGGTATGACCCCCCACAGCCCCTGGGGAAATTCTTGTAAGCTATGAAATTTGTCCATTGTAAATCTAAGCTCTACATCGGTTCTTTTAATATGTTTCGTGTGTAAGGTGCTGTGCCATAGCCGACAAAGTTCGCGCTGAGCGTTGAAAAGATTTGTCAGTACAAGTACTCAACAAATGCACTAGGCAAAACCGCCTAGTGCATATTTTTCGGCATGGTGGCAACCCTGCCCACAATACGTGTCTCATTATTGCCTAATATAATTTTTTTTTTCCGTTTTAGTGCAAATTCTCTACTGGCCCTGCCATCATCTAAACCGTTCGTTCATGTATATAGAGGAGCACTGAGTCTGAAGAGTCGGACAGAATTTATGCTGAACCTACTCTCTCACTACTGTGGGGACAAAGGGTTAGGTATAACGTCAGTTCTCACCTTCATCTTTCTTGTCTGCTTATGTTGGATCAGTCAAATCTCTCCTACTGAGAATCATCACGGAAACTGAATCTTCGGCACATGGGTTGGTGTTACATTGGATCGAAACTTGGGATATCAGCTTAATAATTCTGGTGGGCTAGGGAAACCAATATATAAAATATGTTATGATATTTCAGTTTAAAATTGAGGTATACAACAGATGCAATATTATATATAATATAATAAATACACTATGATATCTCCCGCTACGTGAGGTAGATCAACCCTAAATAGTTTCTAGCATAAAAAAAGGCTTAATTAGTTATTTGGTTGTGGAGGTTGGAGGAAGGGTAGAAGTAATGCCACAACAGAGATTTGTCCCCTTCATTCTTACATTTATGTACTATTGACTTCTGTTTTCCCAGCATAACCGTTTCAGAGGCAATGTTGCCTATAGTAAAGAGCCGCAAGGCTTCAATGTTTTATTGTGTATTTATCTTTTCCCAGAGTTGCTTCATATGTAAGGGGTGGTTCAGTTGAAAATTGGAAGTTCTAGTGCTTTTTTTAAGAGTCAAAAGTGTTTGGAAGGCAACTAGCCATTCCAAGACCTCTTTTTCCCGAATGCATCTGATAAAAATTTTGAGATAGCCATTTTGTTGAAAATAGTCCAAGGTCAAATAACTATGCCTCCAAGGTTGACAAAAGCCCCCACAGCCCCGGAGTAAGGGCTGTAAATTATGCAAGTTGCCCATTGGTAACATAAAAGGTTTCTGTGAAAGGGGTGGTCGTATAAACTTTGAAGGAAGTTCTTTTGATTTGAAACTGAAAGTTGTAGTTCCCTTTTTAAGAGTCAAAAGCAATCGGAGGGCAACCAGCCCCCCTCCCCCCAACGCCTCTTTTTCCCAAATGCTTATAATTAAAATTTTGAGATAGTCGTTTTGTTCAAACTTGTCTGAAGGTCGAATGACTATGGTTCCAGGTTTGACCCCCCCCCCTTCAGCCCCCAGGTTAAAGGCTGTAAATTATGCAAGCTACCCATTGTTAACATATAAGGTTTTTATGTAGTGGGTGGTCGTATATACTTCGAATGGTCCTCATTCTGTTGGAAATCAGAAGTTTTAGTGCCCTTTTTAAGAGTCAAAAGTGATCAGAGAGGAACCAGCCCCCCCCCCCCCCCACACACACACACCCTTTTTTCCCCAAATGCATCCGATAAAAATTTTCAGATAAACATTCTGTTCAAAATCGTCCGAAGGAAAAATAAACATGGCTACATGATTGAAAACCCACAGCCCCCAGGGATAGGGCTGTAAGTTATTCAAGTTGTCCATTGTTAACATAAGATGTTTCTGTGGAAGGAGTGGTCGTATAAGCTTTGGAGTGGGCTCATTCGATTGGAAATAGAAAGTTCTAGTTCCTTTTTTTAAAAGTCCAAAATGATCGAAGGACAACCCCCCCCCCCAGGCTCTTTTTCCCTAAATGCATCCGATCAAAATTTTGAGATAAACATTTTGTTCAAAATAGTCAAAAGGTCAAATAACTATGCTTCCGCCAAGCCCACGAGGCAAGGGCTGTAGGTTAAGTAAGCTGTCCATTGTTAGCACGTAAGCTCTTTATCGAAGGGGTTGTCGTATGAACTTTGGAAGAGGCTCATTACGCTGGAAATCGAACGTTCTAGTTCCCCTTTTAAGAGTAAAAGGGATCAGAAGGCAATCAGCCCCTCCTCAACCTCTCCCGTTTTATTTTAATGTATAAGATCACAGTTCTAGGTAGCCATTTTGTTCAAAATGGTTCTAATGTCAAATAACCATGCCTCCAGGGTTGACAAATCTCCCCCAGCCTTCGGGACAGGGGCTATATGCTATGCAATTCACCCATTGTTAACATATAAGCATTTTTATTGGAAAAGATGGCGTGCTTGATCCTGGGTCTCCAAAAGGCTTAGGGTATTAAGTCTATAATAAAAAGTTGAGAGGGATGCCAAACACAATCAAAACACACTATGTAGTTGCTGGTTGTAAAAAGGGAATATCAGCATTACTTAAAGAGCAACTGAGGGTATTAAGGTATATTGAGGAGATTTTGAAGGGATATTTGAGGGCAACCAGCTCCCCCTTCTTGCTCTTTTTAGGTACCACATTTATCATTAGGAAGGGGGGGGGGGGTGTTTGATTCTTTATGTATTCGAAAAGGCCAACGATATTAAGGTGAAACTTTGAGGAATGTTCTGGGGCATGTTAAGCTAAATCTAAAGATATTATATGCATACTGTTTATCAAAAAGGCGTATCTGTAATATCACAAGAACAGCTGAGGGGTATTAAGTTTAGCATGTTGAGAAGGATGTTAAAAAGTGGTCGATGGGCAACCCATCCCCCTCTCATTCCTTCTTTTCCTCCCCTCCCTCCAAGGATGTCTGATGAAAATTTTGGAATAGCCGTCTTGTTCAAAATAGTCGAAAAGTCAAATAGCTATACCTCTGGGGATGACTTAACCCCACAGTCCCTGGGGTAAGTGTTGTAAGTTATACAAATTGCCCATTATTTATATAGGCTACAAGGTTGGTTATTGGGAGAAGGGGGTTTGTTTGATCCTGAGCCTCCAAAATGGCTAAGAATATTAAGGAAAATTTTTTAGAAAATGTTGAGGGGGATTTCAAACAAAATCAAAGCACACTATATGCAGGAGAGTTTTCAAAAGAACACAACAACAATATTTAAGGAAGAGCTAAGGGTATGAAGTTGAACTTTAAATGCATGTTGAGAGGGATGTTGAAAAAGGAACGAAGGGTAACCGCCCTCTCCCTTTTTCCCTTTTCTATGTTCCCCTTAACACAGATAGAGATCTTAAAAAAGCCATTTTACTTGAAATAGTCACAAAGTCTAATAGCTATGCCTCTGGGGTTGTCTCCCCTCCACAACCCCTGGGCCAAGACATATAAATTATGCAATTTGTCCATTTTTTACAGGAAGGATGTATCATGGGGATATTGGGGAATGTTTGATCCTGAGTGTGTCCGGAAAGGCCTAGAGTATTGAGGTAAAATTTTGGGAAATGTTGGAAAGGGGTACGCTGAGCTAAATCAAAAGAAACTATAGATATTCAAGTCATCAAAAAGGCGTATCTGCAGTATCTTAGTAAAAGGTAAGGGTATTAACTTGAAACTTTCAGGCACTACTACTATTACAGCTCCAAATGAGACTGGTTGTGACTGCAACGGTGACTTCCAACTGCCACAACTTGCAACTTCTACTGCATCTATTTGTGACTATTTTCAGGGAATGTTGGGGCGGGGGGTATTGAACTTTGAAACTTTAATGTTGAAAAAACATCACTTCGATGTTTTGATGCTTTGATGAAACTTTGATTTAAAAAAAAAAAAAAAAAAAAAAAAATTATGTTGAAATGGGGAATATGTTGAGAAACTTTTAACTTTGGCAATAAAAAACTAAGGTAAATTAATTGAAAAAAAAATTCACGAAAAAGAAGCTTTTCAAAGAAAAGTAAAGAACCTTATTAAACTTTAGACCATCAGAAATAGATTCCTACAATAATTCAAACTCAAAACGACCAGAAATTACTATTAAAGAATAAGTGAAACCCAAAACGAACAGCAATTAAATAAACAATCATAGTAAACAAACATACAAAAGGTACTAATAAAAATGAATAAATAAACCTTAAAACGAGTAAATTTTTAATTAAATATTCAAATCAAACTTAAAACAAACAAAAATCCCTACAAACAAGAGTCTGGCCCTTCCCCCGCTCTTAACTGTAAAAGTAAAGCCTACTGCGTATTTTGCGCTTTACTGAGAACGAATTATATTACAAATATTTTCCTTTGTACTTACAACAATGAAAATAAAAATTATGATGAAATAAAATCTTGAATTGCTGAGCTTTAAGCAATAAATATTCGTATATATCAAATATTCAGTTTAATTTTATTAGTTCTTTTCAAAGACTGTTCAAGGAAGATAAAGTTTTCAAATGACACAGCAGGCTTTAGAATTTTACTGTTAGGAGAGGGGGACGGGGGCAGTAGTCTAACTCCTGTTTGTAGTGATTTTTGTTCGTTTTGAGTTTGATTTGAATATTGACTTTAATTTTTACTCATTTTAAGATTTATTTATTCATTTATATTAGTACCTGTTGTATGTTTGTTTGTTATGAGTGTTTATTTAATTTTTTTTCCTTTTGAGTTTCATTTATTCTCTAATAGTAATTTCTGGTTGTTTTGAGTTGGAATTATTATAAGAATCTATTTCTGCTCAGTCTTAAGTGTAATAAGGCTCTTCACTTTTCTTCGGAAAAATTTCTTTTTCGGAAACTTTTTTTTTACTTAGTTACCAATTGGCTCTCGCGTTTTTAGATACCTTTAAGTTTCTTGACACCATCCTTAGTAAGCTTCTAGCCCGGCACAAGATTCAAAGTGGCCTGACCCCAGTACCAAAGAATCGATTTTAATTTTTACGCATACGGGACCCTTACCTGGGTTTAGAAGAGCCTTCGCCATATAGATTAACTTTTATCAGGTAATTAGATAGCGTTTGTCATAGAATAATTTTAGATGAGTTTACTATTCAACTTGTTTTGTTACAGAAAATATTATGTTTTAAGTAATGTTCAATGGGTTTATTAACAAATGAAAATAATGAATCACACATAATCAAAATACTCAGTCCATTCCTGGACGCCGAGAACCAAAATCATTACAATTTAACATAATACGCAGAATGGTCACCGCTCCAAGTCATTTACTTATTATCCCATTTCCTCTAATTAGTACATTCAGTTCTTTCCTTTCAAAACCCTTTTCTGTCCTTTTGAACGAGATTACCGAGGCTGGTTGATTTCCGCAAATATGAAAGCTGGGTTTTGCAACCCCCTTAAAAAGAAAGATGGGAAGCCCGACTTTGATGGTGCTTGCCTTATATCTCTCGCTCTTTTGTTCTCGACATTATGTGAAGGATTGCTAAATGAAAAGAAACACACCTCTTCTTGACCTTGGGTGATTCGCGTACCTCAAATCCACTTCATCTTCCCATTATACCTTGTTTATCTTATCAAGTCCCTTGGGAAAATTCTTGAAAAACATAATTTCCATCGATCTTCGAAAAAGTATTTAATCTTGTTAATCACAATATATTAGTTGAGAAACTTGTACCTGAATTCAATATTGAGCTTTTCGTAGTGAAACTGGTTGCCTCCTTCTTTTCAAAAACAAATAGTCAAAGGTCCAAATCATTATTTTAATTCTCTGCGTGTCCACAATAAAGTACCCAAGCTACTGTCCTAGGTCCAATCCATTTTTCAGTTATGATGAATAGCCAGTGGTGGATCCATGGGGGGGGGGGTGAGGGGCCCCCTTAGTGTAGTTTAAAGTAGTGTAATTTACTTATTTAACTCAAGTTTGCGTTAATTGAACTTGCTCATAACGCAAGTTTATCGAATCAACCTATATTGCGCCCCCCTGAAAAAAAATTTCGGATCAACCTATTTTGCGCCCCCCCTCCCCTAAAAAAATCCTGGATCCGCCCCTGTGAATAGCCTCACTAAGAAATTTCCCGACTGATGGAACTTTGTCGCTGACTTAGCGGTCGTTGAAACGTGCTATAGAAATTTAACGATCAACCTTATGAGCATCCTCAACGACATCGCACACGGTGCCTCGGACTTAGACATGAGAGTAGCCGCTTATAAATCCATGGTAATGCAAATATGTTTTCTTAAATCCCCGCCCCTCTTTCTTAATCCTATCCCTTCTGAAATATCTGTGTCCGCCTCAAAATTATTTGCCGTCACAATTTATTCTAGTTTAAAGTGGGATATTCATCTTAAAAATATCATCCACAAAGCTAATGTATCTACATCTCTCCTTAATCCGCTAAATATATTTGGTGTCCCATTCTTTGAAGATTTATACTTCCTTTGTCTGCCCTCATCTGGAATATACTTGTCCAGTTTGGCACCCTAGCATCTCCCGGGAACAATTAGAAAAAATTGAATCCATCCAAAAAAGAGACTTGCGAATACTTTACAAAAGATGGCAAACTTCCACACTTTTCTTCTAAAAAAAGAAGCTAGGTTAGAAACGCATGAGACATGGGCATCAGCAGGGGGGCCATGCCCCCCCTGGAAATTTGGGACTATAAAGTAATTATTAGGAAACCAAAAGAAAAAAAGCAGAATATGAAAAACCACAAAAAAAATGTGTGTTGCCCCATTGTTAACTGTCTGCCAATAGATTTTAACCCTATAAGGAAAGTGTAAGAGCCTAACTATTGACAACATTCAATCAAAGAATCAGTTTTTTATGGTAATCCTAAATATGTATTTGTTTATTAGTAATTAATGTTGTTATTAGTACCCAAGAAACTTCGTATAATTAAAGAAAACACAAGGAAAACAAATTAATAAGGGGCAATCGCGGTAAAAACATGCTGTCAACTTTTGTTTGCATTGCCAGAGTACCCATGAGCTGATATATGAAGCCATTATAATCAGAACGGTTTCCCCTGAACAGAATGCTGGGAATTTTTGTATCTTCCCCCTAAACGGATACGTTTTTTGTGTTTTATTGTCATTTATTTATTTTTCGAGGAGTGAGTGTATTTATCTAGTTGTCGCTTTGAAAAAGATTTAATTTTTTACAGTTATGAAGTATAAAGGTGTCAAATATATTGGTTTTTGGTATTCAAAATTAAATTAAAAATATTGAATCAAAATTTTTATTTGATTTTTTAAATCTTAGTTTTAATGTTCTATTTTGAACAAACTATTTTGATAATGCGTTAATTTTTAAAAACAATTGGGTCTAAAGGCACTAAATATTTTGATATTTGATAACCAAGTTCAAAACTGTCGATACTGTTAAAAAATATCCTTCCAACGCTTCGGCGTTGCTCAACGGAATTGAATGCTGGTAGTTTATATCTTTGTTTTTGTAAGTAGGCTATTGTTTTATGTATTTTTTTTAATTAATTACTTTTCCCATTTTTATATACTTTTTTTTATACATTTTATATACTTTCACTTTAATTTACATACTTTTTTCATTGCCTTTAGAAAAATGTTTATCTCTAAGCTTAATTAAATAAAAAAAAATGTCAACTGAAAGCATGGAGTAAGATTAAAACGAATAGAAATTATTACGTATATGGGGGAGGGGGGGGATCCCCCCCTCCTCAATGCCTCGCTCTTCCCGCTACAGTTTTTCGGCACTTCAAAAAAAAGTTGCTTATTATTCTAATTAAATGATTCTTGTGTTTCAGTAGTTGTTTTTAAAGAATTGGGACAAAATTTGAACTTTAGCGTAAAGAGCGAGGTGTTGAGGAGGGAGCAACCCCCCTCATATGCGTAATAATTTCTGTTCGTCTTAAGTTTTAATATCGCTCTTTAGTTTCAGTTGAAAAACCTCTGAACAATTCAATCCTGGCAAAAATTTAACCCGGACAATTACTCTTAACATCTCCACGCCTAAATTCAATCGGTAAAGAAAAAGCAAGACAGAAAGAACTTTCGTATAGGAATTCTGGCAGATTCACCAAGTGTAATGTTTCCCCTGAAAAGTTCACCCCCTGGAAACTTCCCTCTCCATGTAAAATTTTCCCAGTGTAAAATCCTCCCAGCAGAAAACTCTTCCTCCCCTCCCCACCCAAAAAATGTATGTATATTTCCAATAACAAATAAAACAATATGTCAATTTTATAACTTAAAAACCTTTCCCCAGGGCTGTAGGGGGTTATTTTATCTCTAAAGACATAGCTATTGGGCCTTTAAAGTATGCTGAAGAAAAAAGCAATCTCAAAATTTTGATCGGACGATTTTCGGAAAAATGTGGCGTGGGAGGGGGCCTAGTCACCCTTCAATTATTTTAGTCACTTCAAGAGGGCACCAGCACCTTTCATTTCCATTAGAATGAACCCTTTCTCGACAGTCTAGGCCTACTGGGTCAATGCAATCACCCCTAGAAAAAAAACAACAAATAAACATGCATCCGTGATCTTTCTTCTGGCAAAAATTACAAAATTCCACATTTTTGCAGATATGAGCTCGAAACCTCTACAGTAGGGTTCTTTGATACGCTGCATCTAAGGGTATGATTTTCATTAAAATTCTATGACTTCAAGGGGGTCTTTCCCCTTTTTTTTAGAAAATCAGGCAAGTTTTCTCAGGCTCGTAGCTTTTGATGGGTAAAACTAAACTTAATGAAACTTATATATTTGGAATCAGCATAATAAGCCAATTCTTTTGATATATTAATTGGTAGCAAAATTCAGTTTTTTGCCACATTACCACGAACTGTTTGATTGCCAATCAAAATCCAAACAGATATCATTGGAATATGAAATATTTTGTTTTTCTTTCGCTATTGTATTTTGTTTTTTAATGTCTGAATATATAATCGATTTAAGTTCGAGGGGGAGAATTGTCGTGTTGTCAAACAGGTATATTTTACATGGCTGTTATAAAATCAAAACATAGTATCTGTGCAGGCAGGATGATTTTTTTAGTATCTCTACTCCTTCTGTAAACTATTATAAGGTGTAGGAAATTGCATAGACAAGTCTACATCTGTTATAATCTACGGAAGCAATCTTTCTGTAATTTTGGTTTGAGTTTGATTTTCTTTTAAGATTAAATGTGTAATAATTAAATATATTATTTATTAAACAAATTGGTCCCTTTGCCGAGAATCCTTGCGGTTTAAAATTTACTGTATTTTGTTCCATTTTGCATGCAATTTAATTGCTCTTTTTATTTGAGAGTTTTTTCCTAAAAGTATTTAAAAATAAACTTGTTCCAACGTAAAATATTTCTGAAATGTATTCCGTCACACAACCACCACTGATAGTTTGGCATTTGGCCCCCCTTGGAAAATTTTTGCTGCCGGCGCCCTTGGCTTGAGGGCTGCAGAGTTACGTTTTGTCTCCATTTTACAAAATAAATGCAATAGCAAACCCTCGGACGGAAAAATTTTCCCCCGAAAGACACTTCCACCTCCCACCGAGATTCCAGTTGCCTCGGACTGTTTCTCAGTCAGTTCTTATGTCGTCCCCCATTTGCTGCTATAACCCCAGGTATTAAATATCCTCCGTCTCAGTCATTGTCAAAAAAATGATTGTCTCTCTTTTCTTATTACTGGTACGAACGTTGCCTCTATTTTTCATATGTTCGCTCCTTTTCCTTGCTTTCTACGTTTTCGTTGATTTAAAAAATGTTTTTTTTATATTTCAACTAGTTTAGTTGTTTTTAATGTTTTGACGTAGTATAATCCGTATCATAGACAGCGCAATAGCACTGCCTAAGTAAAGAACGAAGGGGGTTCTATGCATTTATTATTACATTTTTTTTATCAGGACACTTTGTATGGAAGGATTTGTCGTAAAAAAATCTGAAGGAGCTCATTTGATTTGAAATTGAAAGTTCTAGTTTAGCATCCCCTGCAATATTCCCTGAAAGTTTCAGCCTAATGCCTTTTGTTTCAGTAGTAGCAGTTGTAGCAGTTATAGTGGTAGTAGTACTCTCAATTTTACTAGTAGGGGTATGCACATAGTATCTGTTGGTTAGTTCAACATTCCCCATAATTTGCCCCAAAAGTTTCAACTTAATACCCTTGGCCATTACTAGGATATTGCTGATGCGCCCTTTTGACAACTTGCAGGCACCTTGTTTGTTTTTATTTAGTTCAACATACCCCTAGACCTTCCATCGTAGTCTCACCTTATTACCCTTAGCCTCAGTACTAGTGGTAGTAGTAGCAGTAGTAGTAGTAACAGCATGCACAGAGTGCCTTTTGGTTAGATCAACATCCATCTCAACGTGCTCTGAAAGTTTCAACATAACACTCTAAGCCGTTCCTGAGAAACCTCTCATACACTTTTTTGGCAACCTGAAAGCACATAGTGTGTTTTGAGGTAATTCAACATCTCCCCAAATATTTCCTTAAAATTTCATCTTAATATCCTTAGCCTCAGTATAAGTAGTAGTCGTAGCAATAGTTCCAGTTTTGTTCAACATCCCCTGTCAAAATTTCCTGAAAGTTTCACCTCAATACCCTTAGCTTCAGTAGTAGTAATAGTAGTCGTAGTAGTAGTAGCAGTAGCAGTTGTAGTAGTAGTTTTAGTAGCAGTTGTTGTAGGTTGATACGGCCTGTTAACAACCTTAAGACTTTCAGTATATATATTAATCTGTTACTCTACATTTACTTGTTGTTTCTTTTTTCAGTTATTTTGGTTATGATGGTGATTTTTGTTTTTTTATGATATGAGAAGTAAAAACACAGAGCTCAAAATAAGTATTGTTTTCAGTAAGATGCAAATTATGTTCTGGTCTTGTGAAGGCACGGGGAACGTTTGCCTTACTTCTCTTAGTTTCAGCTCGTTTTGAGTTTGACTTGATTATTTATTGTAGAATTTAAAAAAATAATTTTCCACAAAATAAGTTTTTCAAAGAATTGTAAAGAGCTGCATTAAACCAAAGATGAGCAGAAATAATGTCAAATAATTTCCCAAGCGTAAAACTACCATGAATCACCATCAATAAATAAATTGTACCCAAAAAACAGAAATAACAATAAATAACCAAACCAAACTCAAAACGAACATAAACTAAGAGGGGTAGGGCTGACGTCCCCTTCCTTCTAAAGACCCAAACATAACTTGCACTTTACTGAAACAATCCTTTATTTAAGCTTTGAGTTTCTATTTCTCATAATATCGAAAAGAAAAATTAAAAATCACCATCATAACCAAGATTATTGAAAAAAAAAAACGAATCGGGATTGTCAATTGATATTAAATTTTGATTGTCTATTGATCTTAATATATACTGATATTAGTTCCTGAAAGTCTTAATAATATTGGATTTATTAAAGTTATAAAAAGAGAAAATATTTTAAGAGTATTTTGTTTTCAGTAAAGGCCAAATTATGTTCTGGTTTTTAGAATGCGTCAGCCCTACTCCTCTTAGCTTCTCTCGTTTTGAGTTTGACTCTGTTATTTATTGTAAAAAAAATAATAACAATAATACATTTTGCTTACTTCGCTCTTTACTTAAGCAGCGCTATTGTGCTACTTATGATTTCTGTTCGTTTTGTTTGCGATGCATATATTGACGGCGATTTATCGTAGTTTTACGCTTGAAAAATCATTTGACTTTATTATCAGCTTATCTTTGGCTTAATGTAGCTCTTAAATCAGCTTTGGAAAACCTATTTTGTGGAAACAGTTTATCAAAATTAATATATATGACCATTTTCAACCATATGACAATTTTCTTGTATTCAGTAATAAGTATTTTATTGTGAAAGATTTTTTTATGTTTTTATTCTGTTTTAATTATTTATTTTTTAAATCTGAAATACAAATTCCGCCTTTGAGGCTTTTTATAGTAATTTTTTAAAATAAATTGTTGATTATACATAAACTTAAATTTTACTTAGCTTGACCATCTGAAATCGAAAAACGCAATAAAATTTTTTATGGTAATAAAAATTATCCGTTGAAGCCATATAGAATCTAGAGTCTGAAGATATCGATAAGAATTGGCGAGAATTCATGAGAAAACTAATTCTTTTGAAAATAAGAAAAATTAACACTTTAAGGCCGGATTTTCCTAAGGGGAAGGGTATAGCAGGTAAACTTGTCTTATAAGTGAGAGGCTGCGGATCAAAGCGTGATTGAACATACATAGTCCTACTGACATTGATTATATTGTGGATGAAAATTTGCTATGAGAAATCTCACACAAAAGGGTTTGAACCCTTTTGACTCCCTGCATCTTGGGATGGTGAGTTACCATCCTAGCGTTTTGTTATCTAGTAGAGAATATCCTATGTCGCAACCAAATTAAGATGTCTTTCAATCTTAATTTATTATATCACTTTTGTAGCAGGCAAGGCTCTAGGCACCATATCAAGCACTGTCTTATCTGCAATTATTACCATTTCTGTATTTTTTTCAAGTTTATTACTCCCATTTACTGAAAAAAGAGCATGAAAATGTGCTGTACATTTCGTAATTATTTTCAACAGAACATATTCCATTAACAATTATTTGTATTTTTTGTTAAGCACCGTCCTCGTTATATTGGTTTTATTAATATTACTTTTTTGGCCTTGTTATACAAATTGTATTTGGATAATAATAACTTTGTATTTGTCATTTATTTTGTATTTGTATTTGTCAAGTACTATATTTAAATAATCTGTTTATGCCTTAATTAATATACAGTTTCAGAAAATCGTTTTGTTAGCTGTTCTGCTGAAACCGCATTGCGTTTTTTCCTTGAAGATCATATAGAAAAAGGCCTAACTGATGGATTTGATGACAATGTATCCCGTCATGGTGTCACGAACATTTTCGAGGTTTTCATTTTTTTTTCTACTGTTTCGTCTTCTTTAATATTGTTTATATATATATGTGTGTATTTCAAAGAGTATGGGTTCTGCCTTAGTTCTGCCCTAGGATGGATTGATGGATGGATGGATGGATGGATGATAGACTATCTGTCAACAACTGGAAATGACATCATTTTTATATAATCCTGAACAAGGCTTATGCCAGCTTTACCTCTCGCTCAGACTATCTGTCTTGGCTTTGTCTCCAATTTGCCAATGGTTTGATGGCAACTTGATTGTAATTCAAAAATCAAGTTACAACTACAAGAGTGGAAACTGACGCCGATATTGAAACGAAAAATCACCAAAACTATCTAGCATTTGGAAATTTGTTCCGTTTGTAGCTAGGAATGACTACTGCATTATAACTATCTAAAAGCCACATGGATATGCTCTAGTTTCAGAGGTCATACTATTACTCGATGGCGCATTCCTCTAAACGTATATATAGTCTATAACACAGATTTGGTCATTACAGTACGGCTAAAATTACTAACCGTTCATCACAGTGCCAACTCTGTACCCAGTCTCTTCAGAAATTAACTCTTTACTCCTATGTACTCGTACGCTTCCAGCTTTTTGTTTCTTCCGTAATTGGGGACCAAAAAGCGTGATTATGGGTTGCCTCTCATCCTTTATCCTCAAGATTTCACCTAACCTTTATACCTTTCCTTCATTATACCGCTACAACGCACCATTTATTGTTTGATGTATGGTCAGCCCAATGATTGTAAAAAATTGTCACTTAGACACTTCTTTTAAAAAACATTCATCATTTCTTCCTCAAACTTTCGTAGGGTCCATGTTTCAGAAACATAATTGAACACTGTCGTTACCAAAACATCGATATCCTAATCATACTCTGAAGACTTTTCTTCCTATTCTTCAAATTATGTAAAACACCCTGTGGCTTGGCTATTCTACTTTTTATGTCTTCGCCAAATACATCATCTGCACTAATAGTAACAGCCAAGTAAGTGAAGATGTGTACTTGATCAACTTCATCATTATTGATCATCACCTCTTTATCTTCATTTATTTCTAGTCTAAGCGATGTCGCATTCTTAAAGCTACAAATCTATTCTAAAACACTCAACCCTCGAAATCTTCAAGAATTCCTCAATTTTGATGATATTTTTGCCCAAGACACTCAACTCATCTGCACAATTTTGCCTTCTCATTAGATAATCTGTTCTCCCGTAGCTTACTGTGTGATAGTACAGTGGATTGATTCACTACTTGGTAAGAATTGGGTTGATCCCTGCAGCTGCAAGGCTGGGTGACAGTCTCGCTATTTGTCCCTGAAAAAAAAAACAGCAACTGAAACGTCGACTCGACGCCCTATGCTAGGAATGACTCTGCGGGGTCTCTATCCTTATCTCCAATAGCATTAGCTACGTTCCTTAAGACGTTGTCGACCAAAATAATTCATATGAAAAAGGATGAAACGCAGCACGACCTTGCTTACCTTCTGATTCCACACCGAACCAGATGCTAACCTTACTTCCTACCTCAATCGCTGCGGTATCATTTTCGTATATACCTCTAACCACTGTAGCGTACTTATCTGGTATATCAAACAATGCTAGGACTTTCAATAAAGTTTTTATATCAGCTGACTAAAGGGGAACATTTTGGAACTATCGAAAAGTTGCAACTATACAGGATATGGGTAAGCCAATGGGTAATGTAAGGGTGTCTTTGTGTGAATGAATGGTGTATATGTATATATGGTGTGTTTGCAGGAAAACGGTATATTTAAAACACTATTATTATTTATTATTCAAAACTTTTTCCATAGAAAATAGGCTCTTATCTTCTATGGAACTAACAGATGCAACTCTCGATTTTTTCTAATTATTGGCGTTTCTGTAATTCAAAGGTACAAATTTATAGATTTTGCAAAAATTGTTTGTTTGATTTGTTGTCAGTTAGATGTTGCTAACCGAGAAGATATAAGCTGTAGCAAATTAAACAAGTTTGACTCGGATGATGTGACTGCCCTGGTTGTAACCAAAATTGTTTATTAAATCAACAATATGGAAAATATTACCTGAAACCGATCGATGTAAGTTATTTATAAACAGCAAAAATGTAAAGGACCAAAAACTGATGCCCTGGATACCATACATTGGCGGGTAATCATGCAACATCATGTATTGTTCTCTCCCAAGAAGAAAACTCTACAGAAACTGAAAAGTATTCCCTTGGATTCCCAGGGGAATTTTGGATTGAAGGAGGTCATGTTTAACTGCATAAGAGGCCTTCTTAAAAACGGTTATGTAGGTCTCTATCTATCAAATTTGTTATTTTCACAACATTCAATAAGTGGTGTCAGTATTGCAACTTATAACAGATTCATGAAGTTACATTGATTTTACTTATTAACGAGGAACTCAACTGTATGGAAATTAAAAGGGAAAAAATGAATAGTAGCAGTAATAGGGTTTATGAAAAGTTAAATTTCTACAAGCTGCAAATTTTAGCTTAATATATTATTATAATCAATTTAATTAAAGAAATCAAGTTTTAACGTTAACGCTTAGTGGACTATATATTGCGGATTGATTAACCGTCGATGGAGATGCATGCACTGAGTTGGAAGGGGCTTGGGCCTCATCACCCCACTGGGAGTCGTGCAATTGCACAGAACAAAAATCCTTGTATGGTTTGATTTCAACAAGATGTAAATAATTCAGATTTATAATAAGATGTATTTACACTGCTGGCTCTCACTAAAATCCGGTCGTTGGCTCCCAGGTCAGCGCTTTTTGGTATATGAAACTAGGGTTACAGTTTGCTAACTTCGGGACCCTAATGCGTCTAAGTCGGAATTGCTATTTGCTAATTCCAGTGTTCTAGGGAATCCAAAAAACGATGAGAACGGCACAACCCTGTGTATAATGAGCCCCAAGTTCTCCTTCTATCGATTTAGTCATCATTTCGCTTAATAAAGTTTCTAAATTTGGTTCCAATGAGGGGTGGGTTCTATTTTTTACCCGGCTCTAACTTGTAAGGATTGCCATCTACACTTTAAAAAGAGGCATTTTTGCACCGCATTGATGTTTTATTACAGAGCAACACCACCGTTTGTGTCTTTTTTTCTATCATGATAGTAGGTTCTTTATGTCAGTAAAAACCCTAGAGCAAAGTTTACTTTTTTCATATTTGGCTCGTATTTATGTTTATGTTACGAATGAGGTTAAGGTTTGCTTTCTAATGTTTACCCAATTTAATTAATGTTGGCGTTTTTAATTCTAGCTTCCTAGTGGCGAGGTATGGTGGAAGGTTGTGTGTAGGTTGTACAAATGTATAATGGAAAACGTTGAGGTAAAGGAAGGAACATCCTCTGGAAAACTCGGCCAGGTTTGTGAAAACGTTCTTTCTTCATTATGTACTTTCGATGTGACACAATTTTTGTAGAGGGTCAGGCTTGTTTTTGGAATTCGTATAAATAATAATAATAATAACAATAATTTATTTATAACCCATTTTTATACAAAACAAGTGGAGTAAAGTACACTAAAAAGGAAAAAAATCAAATACACAGAAAAAAATAACTTAAACCTTAATTACTCACAAAAACACACGGATAATATTATGGTTTGGGCCTAGGGACACAAAGGCATGTCTTGTTAAATTATTACTAAGCAATTCAAACGATTGGATAATGTCGGTAGCACCATACTTCTCAATAATACATGTATTACGATATGAAGTGGGAAGGTACAGTAAAAATTTGCAATGTCTAAAATAAGTGATATGTATCTGGTGCAAATCATTCTTATTCAATAACGAAAACATTCCACTTAAAAACAAAACAGAATGGTCACAATATGTGGAATACATTTTAGCTAAACTTCGGCGTGAATATTTTCCACGGTTAGGTACAATTTTCGCATATCCGATCTTCAACTTTTCTTTAACATCTCTCAGAACTTGAAGTCGCAAACAAGTGAGTGTAGAACAAATACTAATTCCTAACCACCGTAAACTCGTAACATTGCGAATTACTGGGGATCCACAGGTCAAATTATGAGCTGATGATTTGGGATTGAAAACTAAATTTCTTTTGTTATAAAGGGTATTCATTTATGGAATAATTTGGATAATGTTATGAAGAAACTAGAAAATTTTTAGTGGTTTTAAAGCAAAATTGAAAGAAAAATTATGAAGTAAGTATGAATTCTAGTTTTGTTTGTTTTGGTGGTGACTTGATTCGATTTAATTTAAATTAAGTTGTAATTGCTTGTTGGTTTGTGAGTGCGACCCCACAACATGGATATGGTATGTAGTTGCTGTTACTATATTATTATTATTATTCTTTATTTATTTTTTTTTCTTTCTTTTCTTTTCTCTCTTTTTTTCTTTCTTTCTTATTATAGTGATTTTAAATGACGTTATATGTATTTTTTTTACCTGTTTCACCCCACGTCAACCGTTTGGTTTTGGGTGAATCATATTGATTTTTGTATTTAAATTTTTTGTTAAAATTAATTAAATATATCACTAAATTGGTGGTATAGACATTATGGTGGCTACTTCTTCGTAGAGAGTTAACGGAGATGGCGGGAAGTAAATGTTCTTGCAAGAATTAAATGTCAAAATCATTCATTTTTTGATTTAATGAGCCATCTTTATCTTTCGTGCCATTGATATTAAAAGAGCAGATTGAGACGGACAATTCGACAGTCATTTCCAAATCATACGTTTACTTAGGACATCATGCAGAATACGACATTTTAGGCTATACGATGCGTGACTACCCTCACAATTAGCGCATTTTGGATCAAAAACACAGGGGGAATCACGGGATGATACATGAGAGCCGGCACAGCGGCTGCATTTTGTTGGATTATCGCATTTGGTTTTCATGGGGATGGGAGATTGACAATTATGACAGCAACGGGGTGGGCGCAGGAATTCAGAGACCCGGAATGATTCATAACCCACCTTCAGCCCGAGTCGTAGACTATTACTCTGGGCTACAGCATCAGCAAAGGTAATTTTCACAGCCAGGGATTTTCCAAAACGTTCAGCGTCGATGACACCTTCACATTCCTTAAAAATTATCCCCTCATAATTAGCGGGCACCCCCTTAACAATGCCATGAAATTTCTTTTCTTGCATCATGACGTCACAGCTATTCAATACGGTAGGAATCGCATCGCTGAAAATCTTTGCTGCAGATTGACTAATCTGAACAAACAGCTTATCGCCAGAAGGCTTTATGATGTGAATAGATTCATGGCCAGGGATTTTATTAGTAGCATGAGTCCGTTTTGAAGGGTCGTCAAGTTTAATAGGCACTTTTGAAATGATAACGGTGGCAGTGCTTTCAATATGAGGACTAGCATAAGGAATGGGAAGTGATGGAAAATTTAAATCATAAGCTGTTACCTTTTCTTTGATGAAGTTAAGGGTACTATCCAGTGCACAAATTTTGGAAGCAAGTTTATGATAAACAACAGCAGGAATTACAGGCACTTCAGTGGGTGAAATAAACACGTACGTTGGTACTGATAGCTCCTCATTTTCGTACTTCCGAAGCAAATCAATAATATCTTTCACATGCCGAGCGGAGGGTTCCAAAACATAGCCGAAATTTGTCTTCGCTTTGAACTTTTTTTTACGCGTTTTCAAATTTTTAGTACTATGGGCTAGGGTTCGTTCTTTAATAGATTGTCCCTAAGGAGGTAACTATAATACAATAGAAATAAATGAAACTGCGGTAAAAAGAACCAAAGAAAAAAATTTGGGGGGGTTTATTCCGATTTCCAAAAAATTTCCAATTATTTCGGAGGGTACGAGTGTGAAAACAGGCGAATTATATAGAATATTTGCCAAAGAGCTAGCTCTTTGCCACTTGCCTCCGCTCACTTGAGCCTATGGCCCTAGCGTTTTAGCCAACCTGTCACTGCAAGTTGCTATTACTCCCTCCATCAGCTCCCATTTTGTACAATCAAGTTTTATTTTTGTAAAACAATCCTTTAAGAATGATAATATCCCTGAAAAAATTTTCCGCTCCTTGAATATGTGTTAGGAGAGTCGTTTGAGTAATTTTTCGTTACTTGGATTGATTTGGGTTGATTTAATTTTTGTCAAGTTTTTTGCTTTTGAGGATCTTGCTTAGAGGATTTTCTTTTTTTACTTTTATTTTTGAGATTTTTTTACTCTTTGGCCCCTATTTGAAGACATTGGGAATTTAGTTTGAGTTTCTGTCTCTATCTTTTGCTTTCTGTTTTTGACTCATCGATTAAATTTTTCATTTTTGTTATTTATGAAAACTACTACTACTAGTAAAAACTCACCGCAGCACCAAGCCGCCTGCGGTCAACACGGCTACGCAACCTCCTCCTCCATCCCAATCTATTCAAAGCCTTCCTCTTTACACCCTCCCATTAAGTTCACATTTCCTTAAAATCTTTCTTTATGACAGGCCGAAAAGGACAATCTTCGGCTATCTTTCATCCTTCTTCCGCAGAACTTGCCCTAGCCATCTCAACCCTTCTCTCATTATATCTATAGAAAGCGGGATTGAACAACACTTTCTGTACAGCCTACTTTTTGAAATACGGTCAGTCAACCGGGTACCCACAACTAGACCCTGGTGCCGTGCCGATGAGGGAAGACTGGCGGCGGCGGGGCCAAAACAGCACGCCGCGCCACGCTGCCGGTAGGATGTCGGCGGCGTGCCGCCGGTAAGATGTTGGTGGCGCGCCGCCGGCGCGGTCAATGTTGACCGCAAACATTAATGTTTTCATCAGTCTTTCTCAAATCACAGCTTTAATTTACAACAGATTCGAGCCTATTCATGAGTTCAAAAAATCTCAAGTCGCTGGCTGGAAACTGGTCTTCTTCGTTATTCATCAAGAGAAGTAGAAATCTGGTAGAAACGAAATGGCTGTGGCGTTTCAGAACCCTTGCATAATACGAGTAGTTGAAGTATCTATTAGCTATGTATTCTTAACATAAATAATTATCAAAATTAGAAGTTTTTTTTCATTGAGCATTACGGCATACATAACTTCAAATACCGTATCACAAAATTCGTCAGTTATCTGGGTAAAAACTTTGAATATAACTTTGAACTTAGAAGCTTAATTTTTCATAATGCCCTTTGCCTATATCTGTTTTGTCACCTTTAAAACAGTTGAAATGAGCGACTTTGATATTGATTGTTTTTTTTTTTTTTTGCTCTTTTGGATTCTTAAAAAGACTTCTTGTATTAAAAACTGGTTTTTAATAACAATTTAAAAAAAAATGCATTTTAAAGTTTTTTTGGCTTCTTTATAGAATGTCATGTAGGCTAAAGCTGAACTGCTGCTTTTTTATTGTTTTTGGCTGCTCTTTTGGATATTATTCGTTTTTTTTCTTTTGGGGATTCATTCCAAATTATAAATTGATAAATAACTAATATCAGTCAAATTATAAACTGCATCTAAAAGGAGTAAATTTATCAAATTGAAAAATACATGATGAACACTTCACATGAGAACACTTCAATTACAATAAAACAAAAAACACTTAATGGTTTATTCGGTATGAAGAAAAATTAAGTACCAGCTATTTTCTGGTAAAAAATGAAAAGCTCATCCATCTTAAATGTAATTAAATGAAATAATATGCAGACTGAAGTAGCTCCAGGAAGATGTTGAGATTTTTATCCTAGTATCCAAGCAAAATGTTAGGACACTTAGTATCAGTTATTGAGTTTAAGCTTTGATTTCCAAATGCTCACAAAAATTACCAAATTTAAGAAAGTCGCAACAATAAGTCACGTGTGGTCAAAATACTCAAAGACTCCTCTTTGATTCCCACCCAGGCTCAAAGCTTCTGCTATGCTCATTTCCATAGAAATCTCCAAATAGTTTTTTTTAAATAGCTTTCAAGCGTAGTTAGGGGTATTTAGCCTTTTTGCTTTTCTTCAAAGTTTTGAAAAAAGTGTTATAATATTCCAAATGTTACATTTATTATATTTGTGCATATTTTTGGTAATCGTTTGTGGGGTGATCGAATTTTTTAAACCACTGTAGGTACGTAAGAATGTTGCAACATCTAGTACTCTGAGGTCATAAGACTGTCAAAGACTCCTCCTTGAACCTCCCAAATTGAAAGCTTTTATTATGACCTGGCCTTTTAATGTAACTTGGGCACCGGACCAAGGGCGCCATTGTCACTCGAGCGCAACGTTTGGTGGGGATGTCAATATCGCTTTCGTCACACCAATTGAATGTTTTCAAATTAAACCCGTTTCATCAATAAGAAAAAAACGGGTTGGACGCATATGTCCCT
>JAQQPU010003015.1:9349-26917 GCA_029168905.1 Artemia sp. Kazakhstan ARC1039 | reverse complement strand
GATGTAAGAAATAGCGATTGGGAAACTGCATTCGAAATGATTTAAACTCATTTCATAAAGACGATGCTTTTTTTGTCAACAAGTGAAGAACTGTGTATGTTGTAATATTTGCAATTGCATATTGCATCTGTCTGGTTTTTATGCAAAGTAACAAAAGAGACGAAAATTAATGAACAAGAGATTAGTGAAGAATTATGGTATGCAAAGTAATATATGGCAGGGAAAGTCACTGGTGATAAATCGCTAGGGGTGGCACCGTGATTGCGTGATTTTCGGGGTGGTGCCGGCGGATCGACCGAACGCCGCCGCCTCTGTCTGCGACGGCGCGCCTGTGGCGTTACGACACTTCGGTGGCGTTCGATTGGGCCTCTCGTCGGCGGCGTTCGGTCGATCCGCCGGCGCGGCGCCGGGGTCTACCCACAACAATCTGTAGACAATTTCTCTGGAAAACATCTAGCCAGTCTTCACCCGCTTTTCGGAACGCCCATGCTTCATAGTCATATTTGACCACTGTCATCACTGTAGCTTCCAATATCCTAATCGCTTCCGTTTCTAGAATTATGCTTTCCACCCTCTCTAATGAAAGAAAGTAATCTGGTGGGAATAGGGGACCCCTTCGTGGCGTAGTAGTTATTTTGACATAGATTTTTGGATAATGGAAGAAAAGGCTATAATGAAAGAATGGTGAAGACGGTTAGAACACGTGAAAGATTTTCAAACATTGTGCCCTCCCGTCGTTTGCCTGGGGTCAAACAAAAAGCAGAATGGCCTTGAACAGGGTGGAAATTAGTCATAAGTAAATATTTGAAGGAAATGGGTACTTTAGATTGTTGTGGAGGAGGAGCGTGTACAGCTGTGTTGGTGTCAGGCAGCTTGTACTATGATGACTTGCTAGTAGTTGTTTTAGAGGTTCTTGTATCCATAATATTGCAACATCCTAACAAAAATGGAATCATTATAATACGTAAAAAAAACGAATGTTCGGGAATAGGTCGTATTCTTTTAAGACTAATCGTTGTGAATAGTTTGTTTATAGTTTGGATCAAATAAAGACCTAATTTTACTAAATACCAAATTCTGTTATTCCAAGGAATCCCCATGCATCTTTTCCAAACCATTTCTCACAGGGATCCCCAAGAGAGGGTAATCGCGAATAAAGCTAAACGCTTAAAAAATATAAGCCAAATAAAATAGAACAATTTCAAACACTCCTGATACCGAACTTGTAACTAGTAAAATTTCAAGATTAATGTTATTTTGCATATTTACTTCTCTAGACTTTTTCCTGCTTTGAAACATTTGTTTCTTTTATTATCCCCGTTATTCTTCCTATTTTACATACCACCAGCTTGTTTAATTTTCTCTGCTTTTTTGGAATTTGAAATTTGTTTCCGAGTTTTTAATTTTAGTTTAGTCAAGTAGGGAACAATATTTGCATTGCATATTTATTACTGCGTATATGGTCTTAGTTTTATTTTGAAAGGGGTGTTGCGAGGAGAGAGGAGCTCTCCAAGATGATAATTTTCATTGGATCCTATTCCTGCAGGATTAACCGTTATGAATAGTTTTTACATATAATAGTTTTGATCAAGCGAATACTTTATTTTTCTAGACTCAGAACTGTGTTTTTTAAGCGATCGTGATACCTCTTTTCTTCATGTGAAATTTTCAGTATTTTCTTTAGTATACTTTGTTGTTCATGATATATATAACTTGTCTCTTGACCACTAGTTGCTTCATAATTTAAATAAAAAAAATGCTATTATTTAAAATCTAAAATATGCCGGTCTTGCAAATTTTTTATATGCTGAATTTCTAAGTATTTCGTGCTTTTTTGAAGGTTGTACTTGTTCTAATGGCAGCAACTCTAACCCCTGTGGTTACGTTTTAATTATTCTTGTAGTTCCTCTTTTCTGTATTCACGTAGTTTCCCGGGGTGATTCATGCTCTGAACTGGATAAATATATTAGTTTCTTTGTGTCTTCTCTAATAATAGCATTAGAGCATTATTCTGCGTTTAATACTCGACCTATTTTTTGGTACTTTAAATTTTCCTTTCTATTCTTTTACCTAACTGTCTATATATATAATTGTAAGCAATTTCTGCTAAATGGATGATATCTGACGGTGCAGTCAATTGCATGGGGGCAAGGCCATACCCAGAATTTTTTTTCGAAGGGGGTTTTACTCAAATATTTTGTTCGGTGGGGGGGGGGGGCTTACATGAGAAAACCTCATAAAACGCATACAAAATTTGTTTATATCCATTTTGTTGCGTTTTTACGAGTCAAAAAAACATTTCGGGAGAGGTTCAAACCCCCCTAATCCCCTCCCCCCTCCTGGTACGGCCTTGCATGGGGGTAGGGTCTTGCAGCCAATAAAAACAGTTGCCTTGTTTAAAAAATATTACTCTTGACTGTTTTTGCACTATTAACTCGCATAAATTTGAAACTGAACACTCTAGGGGGTGTTGTTCAAGCCTATCTGCGGTCTTTGGATGGGTTTGCAGAGGGTTGTAAGAAATATTTAAAGGAATCAGTGCTTCCACAGAGAAAGTAAAGAGTTAAGCTCTGAATACAGCAGGCTGGAGAAGGAGCATTTTCAATTTTGTTAGTCTTGGACGACCTTGTACTGATACTAGTTCTTAGTAATAGTATTAGAAGTATTATGATATTCAAATATTCTCTCCTTTTTAGTATATTTTACGACTTACAAGTAAGATTAGATTTATTAAAAGGCAAAATTAGCTAACAAATTGTGTCAGATTCACGTTTTCTGGCAAGTAAAAAGGGAAAAATGTATAAACAAATAGCGTGAAGTCACTACATTGCAATTATAAATGTCCAACAGAGTCAAAATTTGCAAAAATTAACATGAAAACGAATCAGTGAAAACGGCAAAAAGAGAGAAAAACTGAAGGTTACCACATCAACGTAGACTGTAGCTACCCGAAAACTTCACTATGGGGGAAAGAGAGATCCGAATGTTTCACGAAGGGAGGTCGGCTTTAGCTTAGTTTGTATAACTTTCTATTAAATTGATACGAATTTGACGAAAGACATGTTCTTAAAAATTGCTACAAACAGAAATGCTCAATTTAAACCAGACAGTTGCTTTGAAGATGCCCAAAATCTGAACAAACTATTATAATCAGCAAAAGAGTAAACTTGCATTTGAAGACACTTCTTCTACCCGAATACTACTACTAATTCTGCTAACAACTGACTGCAGCACCAAGCCGCCCAAGGCCAACACAGCCACGCACGCTCCTCCTCCATAAGTTTATGAATCCACATTCACAAACAAATAAATAAATTAAACAACACTTTCGCGCTGGAGAAAACTTATGAAGGTTTGCGATCGCGCGAAAGTCCATGTAACTACTTACCTATGCTCAGCTATTTACATAAACCTCAACTATTTAATTAAAACTATTATAAATAAACAAAAAATAGATAAACTATAACCTATATATATGAAAAATATACATAAATAAATAATTAACTGAACTAAAAATAATAATAGATAAATAAAATATAAAAGAAAAATAATAATAACACATACATTTACCATCGCTCTTAATACTCAACTCCCTTTCCCCTCCCCGCCCTTCCAACCTACCTTAGCCCCTACCCACCCTTACCTTCCCGGCCCACCCTTACCTCTCCAGCTCCTCTTCCTCCCCTACCCAACCTACCAGCCATAATAAAATTTAACAAATTCCCCCCAAAAAACAATCTTTTAAATTCTTTTAAATTGAGATACGTGTTCCGCCGCTCTAATGCTCAATGGTAGCTCATTGCATACTGATGGACCCAGGTGTTTCATTGAAAGTGAAGACCTTGTACCACGACGCAAATCAACAACTATATTATCACTTTGCCTAGTTCCATAATTATGCAGGTCACTATTAATTTGGTAAAAATTCTTAAAAACATCAGGGGTTAAACCAATCTTACACTGAAACACAAATACTGCAGCTTGGTAATCTCTTATCTGACCTACATTAAGGAGCTTCAGGGACCTAAAACAAGCACATGTGTCATGTACATCCTGGACATACCTACCGACTAAACAGCTTTATTTTGCAGAACTTGCACTCTTCTATAGTTGCATAAGAAGTTACTGCTCCATAGGAGGCAACCGTAGGAGATATATGGATAAACCAACGAATAATATATAGTTAAAAGTATTCTTTGAGGGAGAAAGTCCCAATCTGTTCTCCCTCCGTCCCAATCTGTTCAAAGCCTCCCTCTTTACACCCTCCCAAGAAGTTCCCATTTCCCTTAAATATTTCCTTATGACATCCTTCTGCCCCATCTGGGGGTGACTTGCTTTTCGCTTGGCCCTAGATGGTTTCCTGAAAAGGACGATCTTGGACAGTCTGTCATCCTTCATCCACAGAACGTATCCTAGCAAGCTCTTGCTCTGTCTATGTCAAAGCCTTTTTGTAAACTCATTGTAATAGCTAGAAGTTATGACACCAAAAACATAGACTTTAAACTGGACACTTTAGAACACTGTATATATAATTAGTGCCTAATTATATATACAGTGCTTTAGAATCTACATAATCGTAACAGTAGCAATTATTCATCTGCAATGAGGGAATCAAATGGAACATTTTTGCTTTCTATCCGATTTCTGTGTTGTATCGCAATGTTTCTGTTCAAGCATAATTGCTCAAAATAGGCTATGTAGAGAAAGGGTATAAAAAAGCGAAGGGTGACAGTAAAAGAGAGTCCTGTCTTGTCTTAGATATGATCATCGTATCGATTTTCATCAAGACATCTTATTCTCCACCCCGGCTTGGGTGTAGATTTCACTTATATCTGCTTATGTAAATGAGTGTGGAGATTTTGTAGGAGCGGGTGGAATTTAAACTTGGAAGAAATCCCCTTTAATCTCCGATATAAACGAAACCTCGGTATTTTTCCAGCTGAAGAGTACCAAACCTAGGTTTTCTTTTACCCTTGTTATAAACCAACTGAATGAATCTAACAGACAAGATCATGGTATTAATTTTCGTCAAGATATATTTTCTCGAATAGTATGAAACCATGTTGGCTTTCACAAAAGTTTTAGATAAGCCCATGTTTTCTCTTTCTGAAGATTTTGCCGTCACTAAAGACGATAATGGGAATATATGTTATAAGATCATTTGGTATTTATTCATTGGTGCTTTCGAATAAAATATTTTAGTGATAAATATTCTAAATATTCCGTGTGTTCTCTTTTCGAAGATTTTGCCGTCACTGAAGACTATGATGGGAACAGATGTGAAATTCAGTGAAATTAAATGTTCAAAGGTTCTTCCTCTTGCTATAGCAGCGTATCAAGAAGGACTGCCGAGTCATTATACGAAAGAACACCATGAAACTAAGGTATATTTTCTGCTTTTTGAAATTTTTGAAGCCAGGCTGGTTCGTATATTTGATGATTTTAGCAAAGAGAAAAAGAAAGATTACTGCCCTATGCTTCTATTCTAAAAAGTGTGCTTTAATTCTATTGGTTATTTTTTTTACGTATTTTCTATAGTCAATATCATTGGATAAGGACAATGTTAAAAAGAGATGGGTAGGACATTTTGACAATATTCTAAACCGTGATAAAGTTACAGGAAACGATATAAAAAAGAATGAAAATGATTGTGACACTTTGCAAGTGAAGGAAAATTTATTTTGCAAAGAAGGATAAGAGACAATACTAAAAAGATTAAAAAAATAATAAGGCTCCGGGTGAAAGAGTTTTATAAGTGTGGTGGTTGTCAAAATTAGAGATAAATTACTAAAAGTTGTAAATATGGTTTTTGAAAAAAGGGGAATTACCCATCGATTTTAGGAAAACTTTAATTAAGCCCCTCTTTAAGAAAGAAGATCAGAGTGAGAGGAGTAAATATAGAGGCAATAGCTCGGTTTCTGTAAGAAGCCAACTACTGTTAATGATGATATTAAATTTTTCAAAAGTTTTGTCCGATTTTATGAGTCTTTCAAGCTGTAATATCTCACTGATTACTTATTCATTCAAAAAGCTTTATTGCATTCAAAATCTAAAATTTGGGACTCATTCACGAACTGGGTATCGTGTGTACCGTAGCAGAAAACTAGATACTTGTAATTTCTAGTTTTTTCATTTGCTTTCGGATGTATCACTTCAGCAATACGTACAGGCCATTCAGGGTAACCTCGAAACCTAGCCAATGCCAGCTTGTGAACAGTAATATTAGCCATCTGCTTAACTAGCCAGCAATTAGTTAGTAAAATTGATATAGATGAATAAGTAAACCTAAAAACGAGTAACAATTAAATTGAATATTCAAGTCAAACTGAACACGAACAAAAATTATTGCAAACAGGAGTTTGGCTACTGCCCCCTCCTCCATTCCCTAACCGAAAAAGTTCTAAAGCCCATAGCTGTACTGCAGCAGGATATTGAAGTAAAAATAAGAGGAAGTTTACGTTTTGTATTTAAAATCAACAATTTGAACTCTATCTTTTACATATATGTCAATATTTCTGTGACGGAAACAATTTGAAAAAGAAATAGTTGTTTTTCTTATGGAAAAAAACTTCTCAGGTTTAAACCCCATATTTTACGTCCCTATTTCCAGGCTTAAACGTATTCAGTTTTTCTCTAACCTAAAGCGGTTCACATATAGTGAATGTAGCAAAAACGCACAACTTTCCAGCCAAAATTAGTTGTATCCCTCTATTGTAGCGCAAACAGAAAAACTAAAAGGTTGAAATTTATTAGAAACTGTATGTATATATTTTCTACTGATACGCTTTTCAGTGGCTCAGGCAAAACACGTCAATAGAGCCTTTGAACTGTCGTGACAAATGAAGTTGCAATACGAAACGGAGAAAATCTAATAAAAAACGTAGCTTTTTGGATGAAACGCAGCTGGGTACAGACGTATAAGCTTTTCAAGCTAAGTTTTTCTGCTGGCTGGGTCTGCAAAACGAATATACTTTTTTTAGTTTTCTTTCTCTACAAATTTAAAATATTTGTCAAGTAAACACTGCCTTTTCCGTGAAAGAGTCGGTTTATAGTTCAAACATGTACACCCTCAAAAAGTGGAAGAAGAAGCTATTTTGTTCAATCCTTTGGGAATACTCTTTTCTTCTAGCTAGCACACGCCGTTGCTTTGTTTTCCATGCATGCCAGAGGCTCGATGGTTGAAAAATATTTGGCAAAACTGGAAGAAGAGTGTGTCACTATTTGGGGTAAAGGAAGGCAAATGTGTGAAACATTGAGTTTGACGGGCAACCCTTGCATCAATTCTATTCATCGTTTACCGCAAGAAGAGAAGGCTGACGAAGAAAAGTAAGTGCTCTTGAGAAAGTAAGGGATTACAACTAATGAAAAGTGAATAAAAGCGAAGAGAAGTAAAAAAAAAAAACAACAATAAAGTGCATAACAAACAAAACGTTAAAAATCACCCCCTCTTCGACGTCACCGTCTTTGAAGTTTTTCTCTTTACTTCTTCCCATGAGGCTCCTGCTCATTCCTCCTTAAAAATTAAAACAATTATAGACATATATTATCAATTGCGGATATTTGTTGTTGTTCTAAATGTATTTAATTTGAAATAACATTAAGTTCTAGCTATTAGGAAGTTATTACAAACGTACTTTAGAAAAAATAAAAAATAAACAAAAACATTATGCAAGAAAAGACAAAACGAAAAAAACTCGGATCTCAGAAAATTAGACATGGATTTCTTTCGTTTTTCACTTTTTTTCATAGAGTTCATGTTTTTCTCATCTTATGTTTTTTTTTTCTTTTTAGCTACTTAAAAATTTGTATTTCTCTTTTTTTTTTTTCTTGTTGATAAAGGATGTGAAGCCATAAAATTTGGACTTATTAGTATACGTATAAAAAAAATTCAGCGTTTACTCTCTTGATTAAAATTTGTAGCTGTTATATTTTATTTTCACTTCATTTCATTCCAAATATTTGTTGTTGTTTTTTTTCTAAGCTTTGTCATAGCTGGTTATTTTTTTCAAACATCTGTAAGTGATCGTAAATGGAATATTAAATTACGCTTTATTGTATATTTAGGTAGAATAGTCCAGAAATTTATTTACTCGCTTTAATTCACTAGCCTCTATTTCCGTTTTTTAGCTTCTTTTCCAAGTTTTGTCATAGCTGATCATTTAAGCTTTGTCTTAGACCCTTAGATCTGTCGTAATGCTTGATTATTTAACTTGTATTTTTCCGTAATGTAACCTTAGCAATGTAAATCCGTTTGATCGGAAAAAGAGACATAATATAAGTCATGGATTTCGGTGAAACAGAACTTTAAATGACTTAAACCAGTTTGTGTTGTCTATATGGGCTATAATTAAAGAAAGGCTAAGATAGCCAGGCCATATTATGCCGGTGAAGGATGGACAGATTGCCAGAGGGATTATGCTTTTTGGCCATCCGCCTAGGGACAAGCGAAAGCAGGTGGGAATAAGTTTGTGCTCAAAAGGGAAGGATTAAAAGGAAATTGGAACTTCATGAGAAAGGTTAAATTAAAGAGTGAAACTTCGTATCGGTTTGGGGTTGTGGAGGAGCGTGTGTAGCTGTGTTGGCTTTGGTAGCTTGGTGCTGCAGCGAGCTGTTTGCAGTAATAGTAGTAGTAGGAGGTAATTTAGACTAGTTTTGAATATAGGTGTGTTGCTTTTGCGCACTTGTCCTCTCACCATCGTCTAATCCGATTTTGTGGTTGATTATGTATTTTTCGCTGGTGGTTTATTTCTTCTTATTATTACTCTACCTTCATTTTATTATTATTATTTTGCATGATTGGGCTTACGTAAATAAGTAACGAAACTACCATGCTCCTTATATACTTAGAATATTCACGATACGCGCTTTTCTTTTAGCTGTTTTTCTCTATTTCGGGAATTTGGCGCAAATGATCAGTTGTACTTTAGATTTTTTTTTCAGTGCTAAGCTATTTAAATTTCGTTTTTCCATAGCTTAGTCTTAGTAGTTTACACTTTTGATAGGATAGAAAGATGTAATGTAACATGTAAGGTATGATATTAATGAGAGATATTTCTTTTAACTTCAAATATCTATTTCAGTATGGCTATATTTGATTCTTTATGCTTGAAAATAATAAAGGAAACAAGATGTAAGTTTCTACTGAATACAAATTAACATGAAAAATCTTTTGATTTTTAATATTTATTTTAATCACATAAATTATTTAGCCTGCTGGCTGTTTCAATTAATACTAAAGGGAAAAAACATTTTATATAGCCGAACAAGCTCGCTCTGACATGTACAAAGCAAAACTTTATCTCTTTATGACAATAAATTGTCAGAATAGTTTAAAGCTTCAGTGAGGTGTTGCACCGAAAGTCTTGTGTCAAGACCAAGACTGGAGCGCCCTAGCTTTCTAGCTCTCTGATACATTTCTTAGGCGCCAACTGATATTAAGTTTGCTTCTTTTTTTTTTAGCTTTTATGGTCACTTTTAGAGGTAAAGTATAGCGGGAAGAGGTAACAAGGAATAAATTAAAGGAAATTGGAACTTTATACAAGGGGGCAAAGACCGAAGCTTTGGTGAAGGAGCATGTACAGCTGCTTTGGGTTTGGGTGGCCTAGTCCTGCAACGACTTGTTAGTAGTAGAAGCAGTTTTTAGAGCCTCAAGTGGAAGGGGATATGACCTAGAAATATATCTTGTTATGAAAACTTTTGGGGTGTGAACTGAAATATGTTCTGCATTTTTGGAGCTTTGGGGAAAACAGAATTGTAACAAAATTCACTTAGACATATCGTAAACATAACTAAACAGTTAAAACGATGCATTGTCTTAATAAATAGCTTTATATTAGCCCTGCTTAGAGATTTAATTAATTTTATATTGAAACATGCCAAACATAAAAGTAAATAGGTTGTATAGTAAAAGAAAATAAGAACTAATCCACAAAGACACTAAACAAATTTGTATTATTTTTAAAATGTAAATGGTAACTCATTATATCCAGATGTAACCATATCGTCAATATCTTTCGAAACTGTTGATTTCCTTTAAAACTGTAAACACTAGCTGTAAATATCCCTTGAAAGGCTGAACATATCGATCTGTCTGATTTTTGTAGAAGTCTGAATTCATTGAGAGGTTTACTAGAGAGGGTTGAGCTAGACGAAAGGGTAAACGTCTGAATCCCTCCCATCTATATTGACTCCTCACGTTACACAGTTCAGGAAGCTGCTCGACGTAGCAAAATTTTCGGCATTTGGTTTAGATTTTTTTACCTGATTATCGTTGTATCTTTTTCAGTTGATTCCAGGTCAATGCCCGGATTGTCTTTTAAAGACTAAAAACTTCTGCCAATTGGCTGGGTAATTTTTAATAATTAGCTCAGTTGAATAAAAAATTAATAAAGAATGCCTCAGAAAAAAAAGCATAATTAGCTCAAGTTATTTCGATTGGGGCTATAAGTCTCACAGTTTCTGGTTAAAAGCTACCAGAAAACCTGGGAAGTGTGCTTCGAGCTTGCATTTTTATTGGGCTCTTGGAAACTTTTGCCTTATTTCAATTCTGCGTTCTTTTTGTTTAGAATGACTTGACTGAAAAAACGCCGACCTGAAAATTCAAATCGCTTGAAGTTGCTTTCACGCTCTGTCTTTCTTTTCTGTCTTTTATTTGTCTTTCGTTTTTAGTTAATTGTTTGCCAATTAATTCTATTAATTTACTACTTTCCAAGTCCTGCTTCCCTAAATAATTTTTCACTATTTTAAAGATCTTTTGACCGCTTTAGATTCAGCAAAAGTAAAATCGTCAAATCTACTCTGCGAAAAGGGTATGAAATCCCCATAAGTGTATTTTCGTGAGAATACACTAAAAATATATTTCTATTCTGTCATCAAGTGAAGGAAATGTAAAAACGATTGTAACATGTATCTGAATAACTGGGCTTCTTTTTTTGTGTGTAGCAATCACACCTATTTCAGGCTATTTGGTCGTATTTTAAAGACCATTGTCTATTTTTGATCTATTAAGAGTAAAACTGTACTTATCACAGGTACCTACTAGCTTAGACCGCATGTATTGGTCCAGTGTATTTGCAGGAGTTTCGTGACTCAATCCCCAGATATACTTATTTAGTTTTTCCCTTTGTTTACCCTTTTTCTACCGTTTGAAAAATCTACCATTTTTTAACAAAATTTTATACTGATTAGGAAGTTTTATAGTAATCTGTAAGAGTTGTTTGTCAAAAAATGAACATAACGATTTTAAAATTATTTTTGATAATTTTTTAAAAAAAAAAAAAAAAAAAAAAAAAAAAATATCAAGTGAAACTACAGCGAAGGAATAAATTATGGATAGTCCATTGACTAATAACTGAAACAAAATTAGTCAAATACTATACTGGCTTTAATAAAGGTTGGCATAGCGGTTCGACAAATTTCGTCCAATTTACAAGTACAAATGAGAGACGCACAAGCCGCTATGATTTAAGATGTTTCCTTGAGCTCAATTATCATTAATTATAAGTATTGTTTACTATTTACGTTCCAGGAAGACGCGTAAAACAAAATCGAAAGCAATTCGTATCGTTGTAAGAGCAAAACAGAGTACAATTTTCTACCTTTTTCTGTATTTTAAGCACTTTATGGTTAAATTTGTCGGTATCTATCATCTTAGGCTGAAGGTAGTGATAAATAATTATTTATAACTATTTAGTTATTATTAACAATAATTGAGTGGAACACACCCTTAGATTCGGTTTACCTGGGTTATGTTTGATTAATTTCAGTTGACTCCGGGTCAACATTTAGGTTGTATATTACAGACAAATAAAATTGTCTTTACTTTACCAACCAATAATAGAACGAAACAATTAAATGGTAACTTTCAACTGCATTTAAAAGCGTAGACCAGACCTTTTGACCTGTATTTTTTTAAGGTCACTACCTGTGATGGATCATTCAAGCGGAGTAAGAATGGTAGCTGCTTGTAACTGTGGACGCAAGCAAGGGCCCTTTCGATCTAAAAGCTGCCAATCTGTATACCTATGACTTAATGGAAATTGATTGTTGTTCCCATTTGGATCATGTAGATCTTGGTAATGAGCAAGATGAACACCAAGGTATATGAAGCTTAAATGACTAAATTCTATTTTACCTCTTTTTTCTAGGGTCTAACCATTGTGAAATAGAGAATTTGTATGTCAAATATGCTTAAAATTTTATTAAAAAGGACAAATAAGCCTTTGCGTTATTTTTACTGGCTTCAAACTTTGTCATAGTAACAACAAATAAATGCAACAATGGTTCAAAAGGCAGGGATATTTGTTGATATGACAAAACGAACTAACGGAATTAAAACGTACTTTTTAACTCGGAAGTATCTCACAGTGATCTCTCTTTTTCATTTTCCAACAGTCAAAGCACTTCATTTCCTTTTAGCTTTGCACATTCATAGGGGAATTACTTAAATGTGAATATTAAACCAAAATACGACAAAAAATATACTTGAGAACCTTTCTTGTTCCCAGTCACAAATGTTAACTCCAAAAAGTTCTAGACTTTTTCTCCACTAGGTTAACAGCGCAGAAAGCGCAAAACAGGCAATGAATTTCCGCTCAAATTGTCTCCCCTGGTGGTTTTATGGACTTGATTAAATTTGTCTTTGAACAAGTCAAGCAATGATGTTAACAATCAGTTTGTTCTTCAGCTTGCAAAATATGAAACAAACACAAAACAATGTGATGGGTAAAAACACTAAAGAGTTTTTTTCTGAAAATAGTGTCTCTAAATTCACTTTGAAACACATTCGAGCTCAATTACATAGCCAGGTCAAAGAAAATAATGCTGAACCCTCTTTACATCACATAATTAGTACATCCCCGCATTTCATCTTCGAATTTTGTTTGGAATTCTATCTGCTATTTGTTTTTTCGACTTGGTTAAATTTACCTCTGAACAATCCAGTGAGTAACCACTTTGTCTTGAACAGAGGTGGTTTTAAGGGGGCAGAGAGGACACTTTCCCTGGGTGCAGTAATTTTAGGGGCATAAAATTTCAATAAATTTAGTTCATATTAAAATAAAAAGAGGGCGCAGTTGGCAGTAAGTGTGAGCAAATTGAATCCGAAATCGAGCTTAATACAGAGAGTTATTTGAAGATGGCACGAACGTTGATGATATTAAAGTGAATTGCCTCAAACTTGGTGAAAAATGTTGCGATGATTTAGATATCATTCACTCGTTCCATGAGCCCCAAGATGTAAAAAAAAAACAAATTAACACTGAAACATTTCCTTCAAGTGACCTATACATGTGTTAGAATTATTTGTGCAATACGGAAATGAAGGGATCTTTGCCAACGTAGGAGTTGTCTATCAAATATTATTAGCGATTGCAGTGTCGACGGTCAGTAATGAGCCGTTGTTTAGTAAACTTAAACTCAGATGCACCTCAGATCGACTATGGGCCGGAAGCGACTAAATGATTAAGCGTTAATGAGCATGAATGTGAATAATTAGAAGCAATCAATTGGGATGAGATGAATAATAATTTTGTGGAGGCTAAACTAAGAAAAAAACAGATTTAAATAAATAGCAAATTTTGTTAATCGATGATTCTTTTTAGTTTGGCCTGAAAATTTTTAGGATACCGGGGGGGGGGGCTAATCAAGATTTTTCCCCGGGCGCAAGAGAGGCCAAAACACACACTTGTGTTGAACTTCCGTAGCCCCAAATAAAGTGCTACTGCAGTAAGGCTTGTTGGAGAAACGAAAATCAGTTGATGCAATTGCATGTAGACGTTTAAATCCTTAGCTCACCAACGAGCCCTAGACGATACTACTGCAAAGGAATCCTTTACTCAGGCTGACTTATCTATATTTCAATTTTTTCCTATTCTTGTCTCTTAAAAAAGTATTTTCTCGATGAATGGCAAAAAGGTAAAAAAAAATTAAATATTTTGAATAGTTTTGTGTTCATTTTTAGCTTATAGCAAAAACAGCGGAATGCATTTTAGCATTATCCGTTATGGTATTAAAATAGTAAATAGAAAATAAAAAAAAGAACAAAATATTCTCGAGATTCCTTTTTTTTATTATTTGTAGATAGATTTTGAGATCCCACTGACTATGTATGACAGAAAGAGAAAACTGGGGACGAAGATAAACGAAGTGAAAGAAGAGAAAATATAAATATTTGAGCTGACATTCTGTTCATCCGTCCTCAATGCAGGAAGAAGAATAAAAAACATAGATAAAGGTCTAGTAAAAGTGAAAATATAAAAAAACACGAACCCTAAAAACAAAACTTTTTAATATTTCACATAAAAAGAAGTATAAGTAGCTTAACCACCTGTCTGTAAAACATAAAAGAAAGCTTGTCTTTAAAAGTATTCTCATTTCATTGTCAAAATGGTCTCTATGTAGTACAAAAGTGTATAAGAACAACGCATAAAAACACATAATTATGATATTTAGAGTAGGTGTGATGTATAGCTTTTTCAAATTCCCAATGGTAATATTCAATTTTTCTCGAAGCACATTTTTTAGGCTTAGAAGGGCAGTTGACAAGTCAATTGACCATATTGTGTCGTAAAAAAGTTTTACGTCACTTAGAAATGATCTAAAGCCATACAACCACTAAGGAAATGAATAGCACAATGTTCTTTTAGGTACTGTATGAATTCATTCGATTTCTAACTACCGAAAAGTAAGATTTAATGAGATACATCTTTTATGCTGAGTACAGCAGCTGGGGATTTTTTTTTTTTTTTTCAGACTGAATAAAGATTTTCAGATATGAAAATGATTGTCATAAATGATTGTCGATAATTGATTGAATGATTGTCAATAAATGATTGTCAATGGTTTGGCTGAAAAAGAGAGGTACTCCAGCCTAGCTACTTAAGTTTCAGAAATTGTTGTTAATCTAGTACACTGAATACCAAGAAAATTAAAATCATTGAAATATTTTAAATTGTGAATATCTTTGAATTGAATATTTATTAAAATGGTGTTTGAATTTCAGTAGTTTATTTTAGGGATGGGTTCTGGAACCCTTACCTTCAGTTACGCTCATGAAACGATTCTGCCTTTGACATGATTCTCTCTCTCTCTCTCTCTCTCTCTCTCTCTCTCTCTCTCTCTCTCTCTCTCTCTCTCTCTCTCTCTCTCTCTCTCTCTCTCTCTCTCTCTCTCTCTCTCCCTATCGCTCTCACTCTCTCTCTTTATCATTCTCTCCCTCCCGATTTCTCTCTCTGCCCCTGTCTATCTCCCCTGATTATTCTATGCATTTAAAACGGATCAGATATTGGAAAGTCAATTTATCGGATGCATGAATCCATCGCGCTGTGTGAACTTATTTTCATAGCTTTATATTTCTAGTTCTTTTTTTTTTATTTCAGACGAGAAGAAAAAACTTGCAGACATGGTACCTTATGTTGGTCAACCAGCTGATTTAGTTTCATCCTTTTCATCATGGTCACTCAAGTGTGTCGGTCCATCCAGTTACTATTCACATAATATTGGTTTAAGTGACATGATGCCGGGGTTTCTAGCCCATACTGGTTTCCTTCTTCCATGGGATGTTGCTGTAAAAATCGAGCATGCAGAAAAATGGCCAACAATTTTAGAAAGTTCGAGGAGGCATCGTTCTGGAAGAACTGATAAATATAGCAAAAACCTCAAATCTGGTTAGTTGCATTCTAGGCATTTTTTCTCGTCTGCTACATCTCAAAAAAGTATTTTACCATTTCCTGCTGTTCATCATTCCATTACAGCTATATTTCATGGACTGCATTCCATGTCATCCTACCCTTCCATTCCCTCCATTTCCAAGTTTCGAGTTAAACATACTATCTTTGGGTTATTGACTTTCCTGAAATGATTGGTGATGTTCATGACGTGATTAGGCTTCCTCTTTTGATTTTATTCTTTCCCAAAGGCATTTGCAAGGGCAATTTTTATTGTAATATAGTGTCTCTCTTAAAACTAAAGAGAAGTTAAATATGCCCCCTTGATACTCCAATTGATTTAGTAAAAGTATTTCCTGATAAACTATCAAAACATTTATCAAATATTTTTAACAAAATAACTAGAAGTGGTGCATTCTCTAAGTGTTGGAAAAAAGGATACGTTACACCCATAAAGAAGAAAAGGGCTAGTTTGGATTTCTATGGAGTCAGGCCAATTACCTTAACACCGATATTCTCTAAAATGTATGAGAGTTCGCAGCAGATTGGTTTGAAGAGACAATCCTTCAACTTGTAGAAGAACAACAATTCGTAAACATGAAAGGTTTATCAACAACACCTTACCTGGTCAGTCTCCTTGATGCGTATATGAACTACTTGACGAGCCAGATACCTGGCTCAATCTCCTTTTAATTGACCTCCAAAAAGCTTTTGATCTTGTTAGTCATAATGTTTTAGTTGAAAAACTGCTGAATGAATTTGAAGTACCTCATTTTCTAGTCAATGTTATTGCATATTTTCTGTCAAATAGAAGTCAAGTTGTTAAGTATAAAAATGTTGATTCTGATTCACTCTCTATTTCTTGCGAAGTTCCATAGGGCACACTTTTAGGTCCTTTACTATTTTTGGTAATGATCAACATTCTTGCTAATGAATCAGCCGATTGATGGAAGTTTGGTGATGACATCTCATTGCTTGAAAGGTGCAAAGAAATATTAAGAGCAGCGCAATGGAAATTCTTGAAGACGTTGCAAGTGAAGCAGCCCAGCCAAAAATTAAAGTGAATTCTCAAAAACCTAATAATATGACCCTTAGTTTTCTTAAATCAAAGCATTGTTTACAACTTCATCACCTAATGAAATAATTACAAACAAACTAAACTCTTAGGGGAAACACTGACGAGCGATTTGAAATAGGAGGACTATATTTGTCCTATTATTAAACAGGTTACTCCATCTCTGTCTCTTAAGTTATTTGCTAAAATTTTATTCCCGAAGCACATATCCTCCGCCTTTGCATATCTTTAATCCGTCTACTGCTTGAGTATGCTTGCCCGTTATGGCATTTTGGCCTTACGTTGGATCAGTCCGACAGGCTAGAAATTATCCAGAAGAGAGACTTGAGAAGTATTTACGGTCGGGGTAATTTGCCTTAAATTCTCCTCCTCAAGGAATCCCGTCTTCCAACCTTGGCAGCCCGACGTGTTACTCTTTGCACTAATAATGGGAATAATCTGCGTCTTAACCCATGTTTTTAATATCTACTCCTAATCCCTTATTGCCCACCAAAGCAACGTTTACCTCGATCAAAAGCGCAAAAAAATTCAGGTTCTAAATCATATCATTGCAAGAATTGAGCGTTATAGAAAGAGCTTTGTGCCTGCGTTTGTTGAAATCCTAAATAAATAAAAATTGCACTCTTATCTTATAATGGGTCAGTTTGTTTGTTAGCGTTTTTAAATGACAGGCCAGCCGGGACCATCGTAACATGTTTTTATAATTTCCCTGACAAAAAACGACAATGTTTTTAAAATGCTTTATGTTTATGATGTACCTGACGGTAAACATGATGTACCGACAACATTTATGATGTATCGACAATGTTATATGTTTATAATGTACCT
>JAQQPU010003014.1:0-26621 GCA_029168905.1 Artemia sp. Kazakhstan ARC1039 | reverse complement strand
CTTGCCATCTACATCCCTCTTAGTATCAACTTCTTCGTATAGCATAACGTTGAACTATTTTTCTATGTTTTTTATAGCAGATATCAAGATTCTTAGCAGTTCATAGCCATTACGAGATAGTCAGATACCTAAATTAAGGGCCTATAAATCTTTTTGTACCTACAATTTGTTTAGAATGAAGTGTTTTTTATAGCAGATATCAAGATTCTTAGCGGTTCTTAGCTATTATGAGATAGCCAGACCCCTAAATTAAGGGCCTATAAATCTATTTGTATTTACAGTTTGTTTAGAATGAAGTGTTTTTTATAGCAGATATCAAGATTCTTAGCAGTTCGTAGCCATTACGAGATAGTCAGATACCTAAATTAAGGGCCTATAAATCTTTTTTTACCTACAATTTGTTTAGAATGAAGTGTTTTTTATAGCAGATATCAAGATTTTTAGCAGTTCGTAGCCATTACGAGATAGTCAGATACCTAAATTAAGGGCCTATAAATCTTTTTTTACCTACAATTTGTTTAGAATGAAGTGTTTTTTATAGCAGATATCCCCCCGTGCAACTGAACCCCCCATGTAACTGAACCCCTGTATAACCGAAACCCCGTACAACTGAACCTCCGTGCTTCTGAATCCTCGTGCAACTCGACCCCATTTAACTAATCCCCGTGTAACTGAATCCGCATGTAACTGAACCATCGTGCAAGTCAACCCTCGTGCAACTCAACTCCCTCAAAACACTTTTCAGTCATTTCTTGTTAATTTTTTTTATTTCTAAACTATTTAAAATTGACAACACTGTGCAAATCATCACTTGTGTATTATATAGTACACATTCATCCCATCTCCTCCAAAACACTTTTCAGTCATTTCTTGTTAAAATTATCCAATCACTAATTACCCCTTTTTTTTCTCCACCTTCAAATGTTCCTTTAGTACCTACGCAATTAGACTAAGTCATCGCCCAGTTAACACTAAGATGTAAATTGAGAGCTTATTAACACGTTTGACCAGTTTTGATTGGAATTTGTATTTTTTTTTTGCCAGAAGAAAGATCATGGGTACATGTTTATTTTTTATTTTTTTTAAACTGGTATTTTTTCAATGAAGCCCATAACACTTTGCAGAAACCCGTGAATGTAGGACTGAAAGTCCGTTCGTAGTATATCTGAATCCAATTACTAATCAAGTTAGTGTGACCGCCGCTCTCTCTCTGTTTGACCTCCAAAAAATGAGTGTCACAATAGAAAACCTGTCTGCCAAGGCATGCAGGGTTCATAGCAATAGGTGACTGGCCCGTGGTAAGGCATATTGCGCAATCACTGGCAGTGGTACTAGATGCCTTACTACTAACAACCCAGACGCGGCTGGAATCCAAACTGTGAGTCCGGGCTATAACACTTATTTCGGACTTCATTAATTATCAAAAGCTCAAATATTTTACAAAAAGTTGTCGAAACCGTGATCGGCTGAAAAGACGAACATTCCCGATGAGGTTTACCTTTCTTAGGAATCGGAGTTAAGGCCACAATACAAAAAGATGATGGAACTATTCTGGTGACAAAAATCATTTGAAATAACAGAGTAATATGATGAAGGAATAATTCACTACATATTTTGACATGGAACGCGGAAATATTATCTGAACCCCTGGATTTCTTTTTCTTAAGGCAATTAATAACATTTATTGCACACTCTAGAGAAACCACAACATCAGAATTAGACGAAATAGCTAAGAATGAATCTAACTCACACTCATAATAATCCGCAAGGCACTTTTCAGAGCCAGAGAACACGTTCTCATAATATTCGACCTAAGTTGATTTAGGGATGTCATAAGCCGATATATTATTAAGTCAATTACTCTGTGGTTTTAGCACCATTTTCTAAAGCTCATTTGGATCACTAACAACTTTATCGGAATAAACTGACTGAATTGAGCTCCTATGCTTGGCAAGCTCATTTGCGAACCATTTTTTAGTCTGCCTGCTTATCTGATTTACAATACCAGACCTAGGAGAGCCACAGTCTCTCCAAATTTTCAACCAAAATTTTGACCCTATCACATGCTTCACAAAGTGCTGGGTTCTTTAACCACCCAATAATTATCGTCCCACTTTTAATACGCTTAATAGGAACAGCCGTAAGTTTGGCAACACGCAAAGAATGAATCAATTCGGCACAGTATATATTTAGCTTCACTCGCGTATCAACTGAGTCTGCACGAGCAGACTTACAAAGTAGATCATAGGGCACACGTATTTTGTCCAGGATTACATCATACGACTCATTAAATTTTTGAACATTAACCCTAGACCAATTTGGTATCTTAATCAACCTTTTACTCGACTCGGCACTGTGCATATCTTGTGGTAACTGAGCCTGCGGGAAATATGCTCTAAACTTGAGTGGGAGATGGTCAGACGTAAATTTATTATCCATAACAAGCACAGAGGGAATATTAACAGATTGGTTTGCTACAACACGGTCTAAGTTGGATGTACTTCCAGAGTTATGAATGTATGTGTATTTTTCACTTTTGGCTCTGACGCATAGATCATCACTCATAATGCCGAGTAAAATACTTCTGCGACTTGACACCGCGTGGTCGTCAAATTCCAGGTTGCAGTTGAAGTCACCGACCACAATACAATGAAGTTTTCCTTGACGAGCTTTTTCCAGGCATTTAGAAAGTTTAGACACACTAATTGCGAAGCTACGTTCCGATTTGTCATCCCTGTAGTCAGTGGGAAGATAGACATTAATTATAGCCACGTTGTTTACTCTAACAGCTAGGTAGTAATCCTCCGAATCCAAAAGGTTAGAGCTTAGGTTTGATCGAACGTACATTACTAAACCAAATGAAAAACGACCACAATCTTTTTTTGCTTCGCAGGCACATAATATACATTATGACAAGGTGAAAGATTCAACAGTTTATGCCCTGCTCCATAGTAAAATACTCTTGCAGGCATATTATGTCGCACTCACGAAGAAAATCAAGGACGAAAAAGGATCGGTTTATAAAGTTCCCATTAATATTCCAAGATATCAGACTGTGTGATGTCGGGGGTTGCTCGGTCATGGCCTAGCAGAGGTCAGCTTCTGTTTCGCAACGGGAAAATTTACGCTGTAGCATGTGTGACCGTTTTTTTTACATACTACACAAAACATATCACCAGGGCATGGATTGGATTTGCTGGACGCGTGGTCAGTTGCTCCACAGCAACCACAAATGGCGATATTATTACAATTGGCCGCAAGATGGCCTTCGGCGTGACAAGAGAAGCATCTTCTTGGAAAAAATTTATATTCATAAACAAGAAGTACTTCGTAATCAATTTTGGCTCCCTGTTTAAGGAAGGAGTCCAAGTCAGCGCGGGTGTCAAAGTAAACTTTGTAAGAACGCGAGCTTCCAATCCTGACTGCTTTGCAAGCTCTGGGGATAAGGTGCAACACATCTAGTTCCTCCATTTCGACGGGAATTCTTTTCACTACCCCAATAAAGTTTGGAGCCGGTAGTGACGCATTTATCGTTGGTTGCTTGCCTTTTATGTGGTCAACGATAGCTTCAGCAGTATCTCCAGACTTAACTATAAGTTTTCAGTCGGCTTTAATCTTACGTAGTTCACTGATTTGAGAAGGATTTGAACACACTGAATCGACAAAGGACTTAAGAGCACTGGGGGTGTTGAGTGATCCAGGTAAGTTCTTGAGTACAACTGCATAAGATGGAGCCTCGTATTCCGATGTTGAATTTCGAGGGCGTAGAAATAGATTTGTTATTGTTTGATTCCACTAAATAATCAATTTTCCGGCCTAGTTCGTTTACTTTCACAGCCAGAGTAGCCACTACTGATTCGTCTAAAGTGGGAACCGAGCAAGGATTTTCAATTACGAATTTTGGCATTGGCTTCTTTTCTTTATTCCGAGCGTGTAACCATTTACAAATTTATGTAACATTGTCTTCGCATTTCAAATTTCTAACGAACCTGCTCGTAATCTGGAACTTATCGTGCAACATTTCTTTCGCTGTAATTATTTCGTCTTTACTAAAGAACCTTGTTGTTTTACCAACAATTAACTCAATCTTCGCACCCTCTGTCATTGATCGATAAATAAAGTTCAGAACGGGCTTAATATTAATCCCGTCATGGTACCAGAAACTTGTCTAACTGGATTTATCACCTGGCAATCAAACTCCAAATCCCTGTCAAAATATCCAGGGCAAAAGTCCATTCATTTCACTAGGTAAAATAAGTTCATAAAAACTTGCCAAACAGCTTCTTAATATCCAGAAAATTGCTATTTTTGTTCGTCCACACTGAATGAAAGCTAGTTGAAGACTCTGAAACAGGAGGTTCAATATGGCTACAGATTTTCGAATAGATTAACTATCTACGAATTTTCACGCAGTAGCTTGTTAAGCTTTTTTGGCTAGAATTGCTCTTTTGTACCATAAATCGCCTGAAAACACAGCTTTACTGCGGGACAGACTTTTTGGCTAAAAATAAATGTATATGCTAACCCTTATTTTATAGGACTACCTGCACCTTTATAAACGAACGTACCTCATATGGTATTGTCACCTCTGAAACAGGAGGTTCAATGTGGATATAGACTTTCGAATAGATTAACTATCTCAGGAATTTCACGCTATAGCTTTTTAAGCTTTTTTTACCTAGAAATGTTGTTTCGTACCGCAAATCGCCTAACAGACATTTTGGCTGAAAATAAATGTATATGTTAACCCTCGTTTTATAGGACTACCTGCATCTTTAGAAACGTACCTGCCTCTTACGGGATTGCCACCTCTGCAACAGGAGGTTCAATATGGATGTAGATTTTCGAATAGATTAACTATCTCAGAATTTTTACGCAATAGCTTTTGACCTTTTTTGGCTAGAATTGTTCTTCGTTGTGAAAGTCTTGATTTGGTGACATAATTCTATAATATTATTTATTCCTGCTCTTTTCATGACATCCCAACTTTTCTTGTCAACCAACCTCCTAATCAGGCCACATATAGTTCTAAGCTATATGTAAAATATTTTTGATTTTTATATTTGACATTAGGATGTCTTGACATGTCAAAGCAAAATAACCCTTGCTATTTCATTTCTGTTTATAGTTGCCATATATAGGACATGTTCCAAGTACCAATACTTGTGACAGTCTCAAGCATGGAACCAAACATTGTCACTGAAATAATTCAAATTGAATCTAAGATGGTAAAAAGAATTTTTCAGATCTTCCAATTCTATTTCACAAGGAACTAGTGAACAAGGAAGAGGAAGTAAGTGATTACTTCAAATAGACCTCAGCGTCACGCCGGCGTATGGGTCGAATACTGCTGACGAAATGCCCGGTCGACTGGCACCAGTGTCATAACGCCACCGGCAAGCCGCCGCCGAACGAGGTGGTGGCGTTCGGCTGACTTTGAATGCGTCAACCGTAAATTTGGAGCTTTTCTTTTCTCGTATGGATAAGGATTCGATTTTCCTTCTTAGAAATAATGTGCGGTTTTCAAAATTGAACAAACCAGTTCGAACACAAATAGTTTGCAAGAATACGTTGTACTTACAGGGACAGTTTTTATTCGACACTAGTTCTTGTAGCACATCCATTGAATAGACAATTGTCTTTAGAACAAACACCAGATTAAATTCCCGGTAGGAACTTGAGATTTAAGGACCTCTCTATTTCAAGAAACCTTGATATAACAAAAGTCCACACTTCAAGTCCTTGCCACAGGCAGGTGTTTACAAACACTGAGGTTTTGGTTCCACGGTATAGCAGTGTTACTTGAAACGCTGTCTGGTATCCCAGTTCTGAAAATTCTCAAGTTCCTAACTGTTAAATTCTGAATTTAACATTAAGGACAATTAATGTGCTTCCTTATTTGTATTAAAACCACTGGAGGTGAAATAACTAGGAGCGGACTCGGAGGTGTCTAATTACAAGAGCGGGACCTATTTCAGACATCGACAGAAACGAATGGGAAGGATACTACAAATGCAGGTTTCTCTAATCACGATCTCAATATTTATATCTGTTATACTACTACTACTACTACTAACAACTCACCGCACCACCAAGCGGTATGAGACCAACACAGCTACGCACGCTCCTCATCCATCCCTATCTATTCAAAGCCTCTCTCTTTACACCCTCCCAGGAAGTTCCGATTTCCTTTGAATCTTTATTTATGACATCCTCCCACCCCAACTGCGGACTACCTGCTTTACGTTTAGCCCTAAACGGTTGGTCGAAAAGGACAATCTGCGGCAATCTGTCGTCCCGCATCCGCAGAACGTGCCCTAGTCATCTTAACCTTTCTCTCATTATAGTCCTAAAAGGCGAAATTGAACCACCCTTTTCGTACAGCCTACTGTTTGAAATACGGTCAGTCAGTCAAGTACAATCCGTAGGCAATTTCTCTGAGAAACATTTAGCAAATCTTCATCCGCTTTTTGGAGCGCCCACGCTTCAGAGCCATATCTGTATTTTACTGAAAAAAATTCAAATGAATTTACTGAAAAAATATGCATTGTCAGTTTAATATTAAATGCTAATATTTATCTTTAAAATCTTAATTAATTTTTAATTTTTTGAAGTTACAAAAGTGAAAATATTTAAGAGGATTTTTGTCAGTAAAGCACAAATTATATTCTGGCTTTTAGAAAGCATAGGGTTTAGAACCCTACTCAGATTAATTTCTGCTCGTTTTTAGTTTGACTTATTTTAATTTCTGTTTGTTTATGATTTCACTTAAATATTGATACTGATTTGTGGTAGTTGCATGCTTGGTTTATTTTTGATTCTAGTTTTGTTCATTTTTGGTTTAATGGAGTTCTTTACTTTTTTTTAAAAAAAACGTGTTTTGTGCAAAAACTTCTTTTGATTAATTTCTCTTCGTTTTATATTTTCAGTCTTTTTCAGGGAGAAAGACTGAGCCTCTTCTGAGGTTAAACAACCATTCCTTCCATAAAAAAATTGAAACGACAATAGCCCTTTCAATTTCCAATCAAATGAGCCCTTTTTAAAATTTTTATGACAACGCTTTCTATAAAAACATTATATGCCCCCAGGGCATACTTACAACCCTGAGGGCTGTGGGGGGGGAGGTGGTTCTCATCCTCAAAGACCTAATTTCCAGAACTTTCAACTACGTTCAACAAAATAGCATTCTCAAAATTTTGATTGGATGTGTTTGGGTAAATGGTGGGCGTGAGAGGGGGTTAGTTACCCTCCAATCACTTTCGACTATTAAAAAGGGTAATAGCTGTCTCAATTTCCAATTGAATGAGCCTCTTTTGAACAAAATGGCTATCTCAAAACATTGATTAAATGTGTTTGGGGAAATGGTGGGCGTAAGAGGGGGGTTAGTTGCCCTTCAATCACTTTTGAGTATTAAAAAGGGCACTAACCCTTTCAATTTCCAATCGAATGATACGTTGAAAAAAAATTCCTATATCAAAATTTTGATTGTATGTGTTTGGGGAAATGGTGAGCGTGAGAGGGGGTTAGTTGCCCTCCAATCATTTTCAACTATTAAAAAGGGCACTAGCCATTTCAATTTATAATCGAATGATCCCTTTTTGAAGTTTCTACGACAACGCTTCTTATAAAAAACCTTATATGCCCCTCAGGGCATGACTTACAGCCCTTGCCCTGAGAGCTGTGTGGGGGGGGGGGGTGTCTTGCTCAAAGACCTAATTTCCAAAACTTTCAACGACGTTGAACAAAATGGCTATCAAAAAATATTGATTGGATGTGTCTGGGGAAAAGGTGGGCGTGAAAGCGGGGTTAGTTGACCCCAAATCACTTTCGACTATTAAAAAGGACACTAGCCCTTTGAATTTCCAATCAAATGAGCCATTATTCAAGTTTCTACGACAAAGCTTTCAATAAAAACCTTACATCCCCCTAGGGCGTAACTTATAACCCTTGCCTTGAACACTGTGGGGGGAGTGTCCTGCTCGAAGACATAATTTCCAGAACTTTCAACTATGTTGAACAAAATGGCTATCTCAATATTTTGATTGGATGTGTTTGGGGAAATGGTGGGCTTGGAAGGGGTGTTAGTTGCCTTTCAATGGTGGGCGTGAGAGGAAGTTAGTTTCTCTCCGTTCCCTTTCGACTATTAAAAAGGGTACTAGCCCTTTCAATTACCAATCAAATGAGCCCATTTTGAAGTTTCTACGACAAAGCTTTCTATAAAAACCTTGTTGTAAGTTATGCCCCCAGGGCATAACTTACAACCCTTGCCCTGAGGGTTGTGGGGGGAGGGTTGTCATCCTCAAAGACCTAATTTCCAAAACTTTCAATTACGTTGAACAAAATGAATATCTCAAAATTTTGATTGGATGTGTTTGGGGAAAAGGTGGGTGTAAGAGGGAGGTTAGTTGCCCTCCAATCACTTTCGACTATTAAAAAGGACACTAACCCTTTGGATTTCCAATCGAATGCGCCCTTTTGAAGTTTCTATGACAAAGCTTTCTTTAAAACCCTTATATGCCCCCAGGTTATAACTTACAACCCTTGCCCTGAGTGCTGTGGGGGGATTTTCCTCCTCAAAAACATAATTTCTATGTGGAAATCAACTACGTTGAACAAAATTGCTATCTCAAAATTTTGATTGGATGTGTTTGAGGAAATCATCTACGATAACTCGCTCGATACGAAGTGCCAAGATTTTCAATAAAAACCTTATATGCCCCCAGGGCATAACTTATACCCCTTACCCTGAAGACTGTGGGGGGAGTGTCCTGCTCAAAATTTAATTTCCAGAACTTTCAAGTGCGTTGAAAAAAAACTCCTATCTTAAAATTTTGATTGGATGTGTTTGGGGAAATGGTGGGCGTGGAAGGGTGTTAAATGCTTTCCAATCACTTTCGACTATTAAAAAGGGCACTAGCCATTTCAACTTCCAATCGAATGAGCCCTTTTTGAAGAATCTACGACAACGCTTCCTATAAAAACCTTATATGCCCCAAGGACATAACTTTAAGCCCTTGCCCTAAGGGCTGTGGGGCGGGGGGGGGGGGGGTGTCATCCTCAGAGACTTAATTTGCAGAACTTTCAACTATGTTGAACAAAACGGCTGCCCTTTGAATTTCCTATCGACTTGGCCCTTTTTGAAGTTTCCACGACAAAGCTTTCTATAAAAAAAAACCTTATATGTCTCAGGGCATATCTTACAACTCTTGCCCTGAGGGCTGTGAGGGGATTGTCCTCCTCAAAAACATAGTTTCCATTTGGAAATCAACTACGTTGAACAAAATGGCTATCTCAAGATTTTGATTGGATATGTTTGGGGAAATGGTGGGCGTGGAAGGGGTGTTAGTTGCCTTCCAATCACTTTCGACTATTAAAAAGGGCACTAGCCGTTCCAATTTCCAATCGAATGAGCCATTTTCGAAGTTTCTATGACAACTCCTTCGATACGAAGCGCCCTGGTCTAAAGGAAAAAAAATAATAACACATTTTGCCAACATCGTTCTTTACTTAGGCACCGCTACTGCACTGCCTATGATACTACCAAAGTAAGTGAAGCTGTCCACCTTATCAATCGTTTCGCTACCCAACGTCACATCTTCAACATCACCATTACTAGCCTTGACAACTTAGCCTTTTTATCATCAATTTTCAAACCTATTCTAGCACCCTCAACTCCCAAAACCTCTAGAAGTTCATTCATTTTGCTCACACTTTCATCTAGGATGCTTAAATCATCAGCATAATCTAAGTCCAGGAAATTTTTTCCTCTTCAATCTATTCCCTGTTCTCCCATTGCCTTTCCTGTGCTCCTAAAGGCAAAGTTCATCAAAATTATCCATATAAAGGGGGATAGAACACAACCCTGCTTAACTCCTGATTTAATATGGAACCAACTGCTAACCTCATTTCCTACCTCAATCGAAGCAGTCTTATTCCCGTACATAGCACTAATCACTCTAATATATTATCTAGTATACCTCACAAGGATAAGGACCTTTGCTGAAACTCTTCTATCAACAAAATCGAACGCTTGCCCATTTTCTATAAGACTGAGGACCAAAGGTGTTTGATAACTCAGATACTTCTCAATTATTAACCTAAGAGTGAAAATTAGGTCGACACATTCTCTACCTTTTCTAAAACCGCAATGTTCTTCTCTTATAACTTTGTCTACAGTATCTCTCAGTCTAAAAAGTATCATAGTACTAAGTAATTTGCTACCTACAGAGACCAGATTAATGCCTCGGTAATTACGACACTCACTCTTAGCACCTTTATTATAAAGTGGTTTAATTGGGGTTTTTTCTAAAATTGCTAGGCACTTCCCCTTTTTTCAAGATCATATCCATAATCATCAGTAACTTACTTAAAACCTCAGAGCCACCAAAATTTAATAAACTCATTTACCACACTATCACCACCTGGAGCCTTATTATGTTTTAATCCTTTTAGGTGCTGTCGCTAGTTCTTTCTCACAAAAGAAATCTTCATTCACATCCAAGGTATCAATAACTTTTTCATTTTCTCTATATTTTTTCCTGCAATTCTACCGTGGTTTAGCACATTCGCAAAATGTTCTGCCCATCTCCCTTTAACTTTTTCCTTATTACTAAATGTGGCTCCGTTCCTATCTTTAACTGGGACAAGTCCGGGTTGACTACTCCCTCTCAATTTATTAACATACCATTACATCTATTATACCACCTTGAAATTGATTTTTCTCTATTACTCTGTCTAAATTTTCTTAATAAGTATTTCATTTTCATCATTCTCCGTTTCAGTTCCGTCATTTCCATACAATTATAAAAAAAATCTTCTTTCTGCTAGTACAAATAAATAATGTTAAGGAGGATTCCCTCTTTTTCTGTAGTACACAGTGCCGTTTTTCTGCATTCTTTCTATTTTAAAGTTTAACCAATGCCTAACCAATTTTTTCTGTAGTACAGAGTGCCTTTTTTCAGTATTCTTTCTGTTTCAAATTTTAACACTTTGTTGTTCTATCAATAATCAGTCATATATTAATATGAATACTTGAGGTTCTTCAAAGGCTACATTTAGGCCCTAGGAACCATTGATCACTCCCTGGAGTTGTTTTATTTGTGCGTTTATATTCAATAAATTCGAAGTCAAAGTCATTAGTTTGAATTTTTCACCCATATACAATGGTAACTATTTTAAATGTACAGACAGTTAATAGTAGAGGCCTAATAGTAATTGAAAATTTTGAAAAATAGGGTACTGCCCAATCTTGGACAAAGGATCTTAAAATTGAAGTATCTCAATCATGGACAGATTCATTCACTGACATGTGTTGTGAAAAAGAGTAATCATATTTAAATAAGCTTGGCTATAAAATTGTAGTCAGCCAATCCCAGCTATCTGCATTAGGTCCGAGATTAAGAACCTCCTGTCCTTGTTTAGGAAATATAAATTTTAGTTGAAAATTTTTTGTCCAAGATCACACGCTGTCCAAGCACTAGTTTTTTTTTTACCCAAAATCCTCTTTCACGTAGTAGATATGATCTGGCTGTTCAACCCACCTTCACACATTACCTCTCCCACTAGTCATAGTCATCACACTGACTTTTGCAGTAGGTTGTACCTCCCCCCTAATGACCCTCATAGATGAATTTTACAAAGTTGCCAACTGCAACCCAAATCAAAACTAAGTTCGATTCCTTTTCAGTATCTTGTCCAAGATTACCTGTCTGAGTTGTCATAAACAATTCCAGTCTGAACTTTTTTAGTTTCATTTCCACCCTCAGCGCTGTCTTCTCACCCAATCTCTTCACAGCCTCCCTCTTTGTTTTGCTTGCTTTTGTTGCTTCATTTTTTTCACCTCTTCTTTGCCTTGTAGCAAAGGCAGCATCAATTTTGGCCTTCACTGATGTATCAGTGAGCACTTTTGTTCTGTCTTCCTTTCTTCCCTGAAACATTTTGTTTTCTTGGTGGTGCTGGGATTGGGTTGTACTTGCTCAGGTGTGACTATCATATTTCAAGAAGGCTGCAAAATCACAGGGCTTATTGAAAGCATTGGGTCAGAGGATGGCAGTGCAGGTAGGGATGGGCTGGAGTTAGAACCTCTGATGTGCTTTGCAACTTGCCACCAGCTTCATGGGCTAAAAAAACATTTGATTGGTCTGTATTTAAGAGCATAGATTTTCATTATCAAAACAATCTGGATTGAAAGGGGATGTACCTTCGAAATCCCTTCTGGAAAAATGATGGTATGAAAGCTAAGCTTTTCCTACCAACCCAGCTGTAATATAAATGATGAGAGTTCTTCCAGGGTTGTTGACCATCTACACATCCATGGATTGGCTTTACTGACACTTGGGTGAGTCAGAGAAATAACTCTGACTCGGCGTCCAATGGTTGCATGCAATGACTGCAATGGGATGATATTGTCAGCAGTATGGCCCCATGCTCCTTGTCATAGTTTATCACATTTGGATGAAGATTAGCGTCATACTTCTCTGGTATGAGTAGCTTGTTAGTATCAGGAGAAGCATGCAAATGCTTCACTAAATATTTGATGTAATTTACAAATATAGGACCTTTGATCTACCTACGAAGATAAGACTTGCTATCCCTGGCACTGTGTTACAAAGATAGCCGCTTATTAAAAAAATCCATACTGTCAGGCTTCAAAATGTATTTAAAAACATGTAATTACATAAGGGATTAGTGTTATAAAAGTCGGTTCGTCTATTCATAAAAAACAAATCCATTAACAAGCATTTCAACCTTAGAAGGCCAGGGCTGCAGCCAAGCATGGAAGTAAAACTTGTATGGGTGGATTGGGGCAGCATACGAAAAATGTAAAATGGTATAAATATGTGGTTAGACTTAGAGAATTGTAAACACTTTGATATTTCTTGGGAACAACGTCCCAAAGGCTTTACTGTATAAGTTTGGTGTTAATTAAATAATGATAAAAGAAGAAAATACATAATATTAGGTTTCAAGAATAATTGCGGATAACAACCAGCGACTCGCGAAGTTTCTAACTCATGAATAGGCCAAAATCTGTAGTAAATGAAAGCTGGGTTTTGAGAAAGAATGATCAAAACATAAATGTTTGCGGTCGAAAAATGATCGCGCCGGAGACGACGTGAAAAAATTTTCGGAAGCGCGCCGCCGGCGCACCACTGCAAGCGATCCCTTATCGGCGCGGTGGTGGGGTCCAGCTCAAACCCTATGTGTCCCTAAACAGCTTCCAGAACTTCAAAAATATATTTGAGAGTGTACCTGAAATTTAGCATCCATCTCCTGTAAGATAAATTTGTGACTCCGGAATTGAAACTTCTGCAGATGCCATCTAGTATAAGGAAGTCACTGTGTGATTTTGGGGATTTTTTTACTAGAGAGAATGGGTGTCTACTTTCTCCTACTGTGATTGCTGGGTTTTGTTGAGTATAACAACAGTTATCATAAAAACATGGAGGCAAGGGGAAGTGAACGCTACTGTTTATTCAATACCAAGAGATTAAAGTCTGAAAAAGACTCTTTATCCTACATATTTTTGATTGTTATTAATTGTGTCGGATTTTCCTCGAATTTAAGTGTCTCATTACGCACTAGGTGCCCTGGGAGATCCAAAAGGCTTTAACAGACTCGTCTGTTTATTAGGATTTGAACGATAGGTCACTAGGGGGGTCTTGAACAGATTTGAAACTCCTTGCTAATAAGAAAAATCGGTGTATCTAAACATACTTATACAATGTTTTTAAGCATCAGAAAACCCTATTGTAGAGTTGTGTTGCCACTAATACCGCATTTTGCGGTATAATACCGCAATCTCGAGAGAAATGCCGCACTTTTTTCTGATCATACCGCATACCGCAATTATACCGCGAAATGACTTTGATCAGCGTATTTATATCGCGAAATGACTCTTATCACTGAATTTATACTAAGTAATGTCACCGTACGGGGAAAGGGACAAATGTTTGCTCTCTACTCCTAATGATATATGGTTGGATAGGCTACTGCGGAACTCGCGATAATTCTAACTAGTAATTAACGTGCTTGTAAGAGCAAATATTTTACATATCAGTCAGGTGCCTGAATGAAAGTAATTTTCAACCATTAATATAGTAAAGGTGTACAGACACTGCAAAGCAAAGGGAATACTTCACTAGAATTGAATAAATAAGTAGTCCCGGGCTATCCTGTCTTGTTTCTTTTGGGCATTACCTTTCCACTTTTACACCAGAACAGACTGAGGAGTATACAGTAAAAACAGTTCTTGTAAATATGTGTGAAATTCGGAATGCAGAACAATGGTTAAGAAATAAAAATGCTATTTCATTTAAAACTTAATGTTGTATTCAAATATAGGCTAGCACTCAATCCTGTGGAACATGCATTCCAGAATTTTGAAAATTATCTATTGTTTAATTTCTACCTGATTTCCTATTGCATATTATTCAATCAAATCAAATGTGAATGCAAAGATGCAGAGGTGCTGTCCAGAGGAAGCAGGTTATAAACCACGTATTCTTTCTTGTAGCCTAGGCTGTTTCATGGTGCCATTGGGAAGCCCATCTGTAACCTTTATTGTCAGGGGTAAATGAAAATACCTGGATTACGTCGTTTTCTCAGCCTCTGCCACTTGCTCATCACTTTTTCTAAAAACGAAAAGGAGACCACTATTGAAGCAAGGCTTGTCTCATTTCTCGTTGAACATGATATACCCTATACGGCTACTGACAACTTGCTGAAGTTCGTGAAAAGTATGCCATGGAAGAATTTGCTGAGCCATGCTAGTCTGATCTCTGGCATTTCATTTTCATGAAAAGCTTCTTGTCAACCTAAAAACTAGCCTTTTCTCAGTGGATATTGACTAGACAAACAACTGTGTCTGCGTCAGTTTCTGTAATGTCATAATGGATTTACTGGTAGATTTACTTGCTCTGTTAGAGTTTAATCATGGATCAGTATCTATTATTTTCAGTCAATTAGTTGGAGGGACAGACTATGTTAAGAAGACGGGCGTTCCCATATAGAACTAATTGGAGATTGCACCATCAATGGGAATGAATCACTTCGTCTAGAGGTTTGTTGAAGAAAAATAACCATGGGTTACAGTTGTGAAGTTTAGCTGTTATGAATATGCCCTGGTTGCAAGTCATAATTGTAGGAAAAAATCTAAGAGTCTGCAAGATTTATGCAAACATTTTTGCAATCACTTTTAACACACTGCAAAATGACAAGATACGTATAGAAATGAATATATCTGAGTTTTAACTCAGGTGGAAAAACACACATTCCTTGCTTTGGCTCCCACCTGTTGGCTTTCATTTGAAATTCTACAAGAAGTATTCTCGAGTTGTTGGACAATCACACGTTGTATTGAGACTTTTTTGTTATTAAAGGTCCCTCACATGTGAATATCAAACCAATTTTAGATCGTTTCTGCTTCTCTGAAAAGATAAATGACTTCCTCTATTTTTTAACCCCTCTAGCTACGAGCAAAGAATTCCTAGTCATCAGTAATTCTTTTAGTGAAGAAGAAATACCTCTGGTATATGGAATAAGGCAAAGATACACCAGGAATGGCAGTTCATATCGAGTGCAACTTTATCTGAAGGTTTGAATCTTAAAAATTTAGACAACTCTGACATAGTGGTGTATTGGTGCCATATCCTTACACTAAAATCTGCCACTGGAGCAGTAATGTTTCCAAATGTTTCAAAATTGATACAATACTTCTTTCATTGCCAACGTCAAATGTCATTGCTGAGCGCCTTTTTTGTTTTTCAGAGGAAGTCAAAACTAAACATGCAAAATCATCTTAGTTCAATAAAACATCAGCAAAATCATCTTAGTTTAATAAAACGTCAGCAAAATCATCTTAGTTCAATAAAACGTCAGCAGATTCATTTGCTAACTCTTTCGTTGACATTAAAAGCAGAATCTGAACCGTCAGCAAAAAGGTAGGTCAAGCCACGATAAGGGGGAAGTAGAACTGGGACTTGTTAAACGTGTACTTCAAGTGAATGATAAAACAACCTCAAGTAACAGCACTGCTGTGAATCAAAATGTTTTGTACGGTGTTGCCAATGTAGGTCTTGACAAGCATCACCACGCTGTCTGATACCGGGTAACCTTTGTCTGCCTATGCGAATGATTCTTTTTAATGTCTTAGCATCTTTAATATGCTAATTGTAATTAAAATCTAGTCGTGATCATAGTTACGCTCTTTTGCTAGCCATTACGTTTTCTATTTTTCCATCTCTTTTCTCAGACAATGCCACATCTCTGGATTATTATACATTATTTCTCCCATAAAAGCTGCAAGAGTTACTATTGGTATAACAAAATGACCTTGAGGTTAACACAAACCCAGAAAGTGCACTTGAAGCTAGATGCAATCTTTTCAGGCCTAGTTCTCATGTCTCTAAATACTTTAAACATTTGATTCCGATCAGTCATTTTAATTAGGGTTTGTCCCGGTGATGGAGTCAAGCTTCAGTAAAAGAAGGGGGAGGGGTTAAGAAATAAATTTTCAAACAATTATGTCTTGGGTGCTTATGTAGACAAGGGTCTAGCTACCTTTTTTGCTTTGGGGTGAGGGAAAGAGTAAAAATATGCTGACAAATCAAAAACCGACGATGCTGAGGATTTGTTTTTTTAGCAAGTGAATAATATGATCGCTCAAAAAGTTGAAAATTTTAGAAAAGCATCACTACAAATTATCTTATTCTTTACATTAATTTTTTTAAATATATTTTAAGGAAGTAAGTTGTGTAAAAACTGTTTCTGTAGCGCAAAGCATCTAAAATTAAAAGAGGAAAAAATGAGCATTTGGTTCGAGAATGTCGTTTTGCATATTTGTTGAGCCAGTAAAAACTTTTAAATCTACCATTCTCGTCTTTTGGAGTGCGTCAAACTGTCTACTTTCTTTAAATAAAAATGTGATGGAAGACTGGAAGTGTAGACTGGCATGTTTGTCTCTTCTCTTTTTTTTTCAAGGCGAATATATCAGAGGATCCAAAAATGGAAAAATGGGACAAAAACGAAAGCATTTCTGGAGAAAGCACCAAAAATGAAACAAAAATTGATAGATAAACTATTAATCTAGTTTAAAACAGAAAAGAGTAGATTATCCTGTTTCCAATTTTTTAGAGAACGGATGGTCTCCAAGAGCTATTAGTGATGAAAAACGGATGAGAGTGCCAGAAAGTGGGAAAAGATATGAATTTATCATTGTGGACTATTTTTCCCTTTTATATATGGAGTGGGTATCTGGGGTATGTTTCTTTTCATTTTTATTCTACGTTTCTTGTTCAAAGTTCATAGCAAAATCTACCACTTAAAAAAAATAAGGAATAGTATCCATTTGATAGAAGAGTAGCAAGGAATTTATTGCTTTTAAAAAGTAACTTTGTTGAAACCAGTGACGACGTATTTGCATTACGGGTATCAAAATATACCATACATTGTACCGTGTTTCGGTAGAGGATACCGCAAAAACACCGCTTTCTTCATCGAACGGCACCGCTTTTTGGTATCGGTTGAATGGCAACACTGGTAAAGTTCCTGAAGGCTTTAGCCACGAAGAAAATCAGAAGGCGCGTAAAACTTCAATCCATATGAACAATATTACCTCTCTCCGTACATCTGAAATTCTATAGTTAAAAACAATTGAAAGGTTATTCAACAAAACTACTATTCTTCAAAAATGTTGACTAAATGATCAAATTTTGTCCTAAACAAGAAAGACAGGTGAAACACAAGGACCGTTTAATCGGAATAACAAGCTTTTTGAAAGCACTGAAAAGCTTTAGCGTAACGATTAAGGTGTTGACATGGGGGCGGCTTCCCTCATATACAGAATAATTTCTGTTCATTTTAAGTCTTAATGCTGCTCCTTACTTTAAGTTGAAAAAACTTGTTTTTTAGTTAATTTATCCTACAGGATTTATTTTTATAATTTAGTTTTTTTTATTCTTCTTTTCGTGTTTTTGGGGGGCTGGGAGTTAGGTGATCATAGCAGGGTAATATAAAAGTTAAAGAAATTAATTTGCTTGCTTATTCGAAATAAGATGCTCTGTTCATGTTGTTTTCTTGATTCAGACTTAGCTTGATTCCGTGTAATGAAATTTAATGAGATTAAAATCTATAAAAATTAAATTATAAAGAAAAACCTTCCCTTAAAGGGATTTCGGAATTTATTTGGAATAAGAAGTTTTGTCAATTTTAAATTTGCTCGCTTCTAACTTAGAATTTCACTCGATGTTATTTATTAAAAAAAAGAACAAAAAAAGGCAAATAAAAAATTAACAAGATTATACCCCTTAAAGGTACTCTAGACGGAAACACCTTCTAATGTACACCTAATGGACACATTTTCGGTCGTAAAGGGTTATCTGGTATCAACCACTATAGTTCTCGCCAGGGGCGTCACGTAAGAGGTGAGTACCAGGGTTGACAACTTGCACAATTTTCGTGTGAAATGCACTCTTTTTTTTTCATTGCACTCTTTCACACTACGGACCCGATTTGCACTCTTTTTGCCTATTATATGCTCTTTGCACTCTTTTTTGCACACTTTTATGAAAGATGATAGAAAAAGTATTAAGCGAAATAAAAGATTAAAATTAAACTATTTAAGTGCAAAAGATAGAACAGCTAGCCGGTATAATCTCTGTTATCTATGCCTTGGCCGTCCCCCGGGCGTCTTTTCATTTTTTCAGCCATTTACCAAGAAGTAGATCAAAGCATAGATAACCAGTGAAAACGTGGTAAATTCAAATCAAGTTTTATAGAAGGAAGTTGAAAGCTGTTGGGCACAACTGTTCTTCATGGAAATGGGAAAGTGAGTATGAAACATGAAGTAAGGCGATGTAGAATCAACAACCAAAATAAACCTACTAAAGTCTAATCTCAAACTGATAAAATCCTGCAGACTTTAGGCCTGTGCACCATTTTAAAGCGTGAATAACCCATATCTTCTTGTGATAGCCGTTTTTTTTTCTGAAATAGACATCTTATCTGACCAGCCAGGGTTCCAAGAATTTGCTTTGAATGGGATCAATACTATCAAAATGATATAAAAGGGTAAATTAGGAAAATATGGGGTAGCCTAAAATTATAGTTTAGACTTTAGACACCTATAGCTATCTTGGAAAGCAGTTGAGTTAGGTGAATGACACTTTCAGAAATGAATCCAGGGCCAAAAATATTCGAGGCAATCGAAAATGACAATGAAAAATGGGCAAATATTGAGCAGTTCATATTTTTGACCTATGAATCAAGTGAGCATACGTAACTTGATTCACTCGTTTTTGGCTCAAATTCACTTCACCCCACCCAAATATACCAATTCAGGGTATATATTTGCACATTGGGGTGGAAGTGGGGATAAAGTTCAAACTTACCTCTATAGTCAGAATTGCATCCTGAATCCAAATTTAACATTCCTTTGCGTCTTAAATGAACTTAACACCCCCCCCCCCGTCCCCCCTAATGAGTAAATATATACCCTGGGGATTGGAAGTAACGTGAATTTACGCCAAAAACAATTAGTATATTTGGAAAGAACGTAAGAAAAGGCATCGAGTGGTATGTTTACTTTATTCATAGGTCAATAATATGAACTGCTCATAATTTGCCGAAAAATGAGCAATATAACCAAAAAGACAGGTATACTAAAAAAAATGATCCTTTTATGTGGATGCTTGTGGATATGCAGTCCTATCTTAGGTTTGTTAAGATTTTTGAAGACTCAAAATTTCAGTTGGGGGAGGGGGCAAACTGTGGCCAGGTATTAAAATCCTCCATATCCATTTCCGAATTTTAAGTAGGTTGCCTGCTGAATTTTAAGTAGGACTGAGTTTAAAACAACTTTGTCTTTGCCAAGTTTTGCGTATGGACAGAGCTTGGCAGAAGTACTAAGTGCTTATATTCTCAATCTTAAGCAAAGCTGATTGTAGAATAGACTAATCACCCCTTTTAACATTCCCGAGAGCTTATACAGTAAGCAAGTAATATTGTACAAGAGCCAAGGAGAAAAAAGGTGCCTAGTATTTCTGTCCAAACCTTTTTCCTTTTTTGCATACTTAATTTCAGCCTTGGCTTTTAACACTATTAAAAAAAACAAGAAGTTTTTTGAGCTGAAAGTAAGGAGCAATATTAAAACTTAAAACGAACAGAAATTACCACGTATTTGAAGAGGGTTGCCCCCTCCACAACACCTCGCTCTTCACGCTAATTTTTTTTAGTACTTTTAAAAAAGCATTTTATTGTTCTACTTACACAAGATTTAAGATTCAACAACTTTACTAAAAATGATTCATGCCGGCTCTACGAATGGTTAGAAATAAAGCACATATATGCTTGAAAAACGCAACCAGTACACGTTTACTAAATTACAAAACTAACCAAATCATCACTGAAATAAACACAAATACAGAACAATAAAAAAGAGAATTACTGACTAATAAATTATGAGAAAAAAAAATAATAATAATAATAAAAAGAAAAAGAAAATAATAATAAAAAAAAATAACATAATAAAACGAATATATTAATAACAGAACAACAACAAAAATTACTTAATTTGTCCTCTCTCGTCTTCCAGCCCCACACTCACCAACCGCCCGCAAGGAGATGCTTCTTTAACCGGTTTTTAAATTGCGGGACACTTACCGCTTCCCGAATTGAGTCTGGAAAAGTATTCCAGACCACCGGACCCGAGTGCCTTGCCACATGGCTAGAACGAACCGTACTTCTTGGCTCACTTACTAGGTCTCCAGCATTTCTCGCAGCATATCCATGATAAAATGAGTCAAAACGAAAAAAAATTACTAAAAACATCAGGCGCTAAACCATTCAAACTCTGAAACACAAAAATACCAATCTGAAAATCTCTAATCTGACCTACATTCAAAATCCTAAGTTTCCTAAAAATCGACTCTGTACCTAAAACTCCTGTATCATACTTACCAATTAATCTCACTGCTTTATTTTGCTGAATCTGCACACGTTTAAAATTGCACGTAAAATTACTAGCCCAAATCATACATCAATAATTTATATACGGAGCAATCAAAGAATGGTATAAAGGAACTAAAATATGAGAAGGTAAAAAATGTTGAAAACGTCTTAAAATCCCAAGGCCACGGGCTACCTTGCACGCAACCACATCACCGTGTCTTCTCCAGCTGAGGTTCTGATCGAGAATGCATCCTAGGTAACGCACGTCCTCAACCCGCTTTAGTGAATCACCATTTATTGCTATTTCACTGGGAAGATTTGGGGATACACCAGTCCGACTAAACAGAATATAGTTACTCTTTGCCGCGTTAATGCTATGTAAGCTAATGCCTACAAAGTCACTCAACACTTGCAGAGCTCTGTTTGCTTTCTTGACCAATTCTTCAAGAGTCTTCGCTGCCACAACAAGTGCTGTATCGTCGGCGAAAGATGTCATAGACGCACCAGGAATATAAAACCGCATACTGTCAACATACACTAAATACAACAGGGGTCCTAAGACGGAACCCTGGGGAACTCCACAAGAAACAGGGAAAAACTTAGAAAACATCTCCCCTAGATTTACCCTAACTGACCTACCATTTAAATACGAACTAAACCAATCCAAACATCTCCCTTTTACACCCAAATCCCTTAATCTATCCAATAAAATACTAAAATCAACGGTATCAAACGCTTTTTTTAAAATCTATAAAAATACTAATACAATATTCACCCTTTTCCAAAGCTAAATTAATATTTTCTAAAAGATGTTGTACAGCATGCGAAGTCGAATGGCCCTTCCGGAATCCAAACTGCCCATCATACAATGCATGCAGGCTCGTGAGGTGATCATAAAGTCTTCCATGGATAACTTTTTCATACACTTTCGAAAACACTGGCAAAATAGAAATAGGCCTCCAGTTTGATATATCCATTTGAGTGCCCCCTTTGTAGAGAGGGAGAATCTTTGCTGTTTTCAATAATTTTGGAAATACTCCCTTCTCCATTGATAAATTTATTAGGTACACTAGCACAGGAAGAATGTACACCAGAATTGATCGAATAGTCTTCAGGTTAACACCATATAACCCGGCACTGTTTGATCCAATCGAGCTGACGATCTTTGTTAATTCATATGAGTCACAGGGACGAAATTCCATTTCCGTTTCCGTTCCCTCCATTTCCGTTTCCGTTTCCGTTTCCGTACATATTAACTCTTGCTGTGACTTCTGAACTATCATTAGAAGACTTTGGAAACCTTCTGTGAATTCCTCATGCGACGCACTTGGAGGTTTATAAACTACTGATAGGATAAATTTTCTCACACCAAGCCTCATACCAACCTCAATTTCAATAGAAAGTGTTTCTACCTTACCTTCTCTCCAGACATCAAGATCCTCCCTGGGCTTCCATTTAAGTGAATCACTTACTATCAAACCTAGTCCGCCGCGGTTCATTGAAGCTCTACTCCTCGTGGTAAGCTGATAGCCCGGAAAATTAAAAGACGAGAGAGGACTATCCTTACTCAAAAATGTTTCATAAAGGGCCATAACATGGAGATTCCTACATTTAAAAAGAAAATCAAACATCTCATCATACGAAGAAGTAAGGTGGCAGTTCCACGAACACGCATTAAAACCAGCATTTTGCATAGTTCCGAGATAAGGAGAATCACAATATTTACTAAACTGCAAAGGTCTATAACTCACTGTAGACTCTTCATTCGCCAAATCCGAAAGTAAATAACTATCAATATCAAACTAGCAACTTTCCAACTGGCCCAGCCTCGATGTGGTACCGATTGGTACATCACACATATTTATATCTAATAAACACTTTCATAACATTCATTGTGAGAAAAAAAAATAATAAAATAAAAAATAATAATAAATAAATAAAAAAAAAACCCTGTGTTTCAGGAGTCTTTTTTAAAGAATTGGGACAAAATTCAAACTTTAGCGTAAAGAGTGAGGTGTTGAGGAGCAGGCAACCCCTTTCATATACGGTGTAATTTCTGTTTGGTTGAAGTTTTAATGTTGCTTCTTACTTTCAGTTGAGAAAAATTGTTTTTTATTTAATTTCTGATCGTTTTTTAAATGATGTCAGGACTTAGCTTACTGTAAAGTGTGTTATAAAGACATAATCGGATGTGTGGCAAACGTGAGGCGCCATCTTAGAACAAACTTTCACAAGAGCAGGTTTCAGAAGAATCAGACATCAATGCTGCAGTATAAAGACCTTCCCAAAAAATTACATGCTGAGTCTATAATTGAAGCCAGCTTGAAGCTTACGTCGTGGGTCGTCTTGGAATACATTCCCATTACAAAAATGGACACTTTAATCCCAGTCCTGAAAAATGCTTTTGGGGAACTTTGTAAAAACTTCAATCAGGGCAGAACTAAAACTAGTGGGATAAATAGACATGGCATTGTCCCTTTAGAAAGAGATGTGCTTTCTTGTGAACTGAAGAAAGCTCATATCTCTTTAATAGTTGACAAATCTACCGATAAATCTTGGCAGAAGGTCTTGGTCCTTACAGCAACGTATAAAGACTCCAAAGATATAGTGCGAGAAAACTTTCTGGGGCTTTTGCCAGTAAATGATGCCAGTTCAGAAGGGCAAAAACGTCTAATAATTGGACATTTGGAAAGCCTAGGAATACCTTTGCAAAATTTGATGGCGATTGCCTACGACATTGCCAGTGTTAACACTGGACATCAAAAAGGTGTTAGTGTACTGTTAAAACGATATGTGCCAGATTTGCTTGTGCTAGGCTGCACTAGCCATTCCCTTGCTCTCTGTTCTGCATATGCAGCTAAGAAGTTGCCAGATGGAATTCACATTTTTATTTGATATGTGGCAAATAGCCCAAAAAGACAGGATTAACTAAAGATCTACCAAAATGTCTGTCATGTGGAAAACCATAAGCTTTTGCAGACTTCAAGTACGCGATGGCTCACCCTTGAAGCTTCAGTTGAACGGATCCTTGAGCAGTGGAACTCGCTCCTTTTATTCTTTACCAACCATGGAGACGGTGACTCCGCTGGAGGTAGAGGAGCCAAAAGAAAAGGCTAATAAAATTCTTGCTTTTATGCGTGATTCATCTGTGAAAGTTGCTTAGTATTTTCTTTCATTTGTCTTACTAAAGATCAATGCACTAAACAAAGAGTTTCAAGCTGAGGGAACACGGATTCACAGACTTTTGGAAAGTTTTCGACAGACGTATCTGAACCTCCTAAAGTGCTTTGTCAAAAAGGAAGAAACAGGGCGCGTACAAGATCCATTTAAAGTACGGTTGAGCCCAGCTCATTTTTTTGCACTTGATTGTATAAAGTTGGGACCAAATGCACTGTTCCTCATGAAAAGCCTGCAAAACACTGGCATATTGAGTGCTCAGCAGGTTCACTGCATCTAGATGAGCTGTCTGAATTTTTTTATTGGAACTGTGCTCACAAATGAGCAAACGCATTGACTACAATGACCTAATGACCTAACGTTGGAAAATCTCAAGTGCTGAAGTCAAAATGTTGTCTTATCTTGAGATGCGGACACTCTTGTGCCTCTTCTTCAACGGTTTCCGAATTTTCTGGGTGACACTGAGGCACAACGTGATACAATGCAAATAAAAATGAAATAAACACGCAATTTTGTGTGCTGTTTTGAAGGCTGATAAATCCGTTTGTTTCTGCTTCTATTTTTTTCGCTGTGCTAGGGTACAGTACTTGACTTGACTACAGTGAAGTCAGCTATAGTTCACGACTAGTTACTTGGGCCTCTTATATTCCTTTCAAAACGTTTGGATAAAATGGAGACAAAACTTTTAACTAAACATTGGATGCAGTCAACTATAGTTCAGCTAAAGATCTAAGCAATCAAAATAAACACCTGCAAATTTCAATCAGAGAGTTACCTTTTAAGCTAAAAAAAGAATGATAATCATTATCTAACTTATTATTTAGAGGTTGATTTCATTACTTTATTTTAAATACAATTGAAAAATTTAAAGATAATATGTTTATCGATCGAAAGATAACTTATAATTATGGGTAAATGGCATAATAATGGTCAGAACAGTGAAAGGGGCTGCGGGCGCGGCGGCAGCTGCGCGCGCGCAAATTTTTTGAGTTGCAGGCGCTTTTAACAACTTGCACTCTTTTTTGGCCTTGATTTGCACTCTTTTCTGAGGTCGACAGTTGGCAACCCTGGTGATGCCGTCAGTCTTCCGATCAGGGTTGCCAACTGGACATATTTTATGTCCAAAGGACATATTTCTATGTGCCTGGACATAATGACATAATAGGGCAAAAAATGGACACATTTTAGACATTTGGGACATAAAGTGGACACATTTTCCAAATTTATGCCGTAAAACAAATTACTTTCATAAAAAAAAATGTCACTCATCACCAAATGAGTGCTAAGACTTATATCTACTTATTTTTTAAGCTCTGTATTGTATTTTCCGGGGTTGCTTGGTCTTCCCTGAAGCAAACTTTCTGAAAATGCCTTCAAAATTCTTTCACCTATAAATGGTATTATTAGCCCTGATTTTTACTCCCACGGTCAAGATAAAAGACAAGCTGTCGCCTTTTTCATATAAACTTACTTTCGGCTTCCGAACGTCACACAAAAACCTCAATGAAAAGTTAATAAAATGAAACCTTTCGATTGTTGATGGTCTGAAATCAAAACAAAAGCCAAGTTGTCAAACACCCGGGGTAAATTCCTTCACTTTGAAAATTTTCATCACAGGAAAGGAGCTGAGAGAAATTTAAGTAAGTAAAAATTTAATGTTAGGTGATATAGCTAGGTGATCAGGTAAATTTTTCGCAAATCATATTATTGACTTACGAATAAAGTAAACATACCACTCGATGCCTTTTTTATGCTCTTTCCAAATATAATAATCATTTTTGTCGGAAATGAATTTTACCCCCACCCCTATATATACCAATTCAGGGCATATATTTGCACATTAGGGGGGTGGGGATAAAGTTTAAACTTACCTCCCATTTGCATCAGAAATAAAATTTACCAACCCCCACCTTTAATGTGCAAATATATACCCTGAATTGGTATATATAGGGATGGGGTTAAGATTCATATCCGACAAAATGATTATTCTATTTGGAAAGAGCATAAAAATAGGCATCAAGTGGCATGTTTACTTTATTCGTATGTCAATAATATGAACTGCGAAAAGTTTACCGACGGGTCTCCATGTCTGGTTTCCTTACACAGCATATAGCGGTGGATACCGCATAATGCATAAAAACCTATATATACATATAGTAGTAAATATATATAGTATACATATATACTGTATATATTTACTTAGTTTATAATACTATAAAGTAATATATATAGTATAAGCCTAAAATTGGGGCTATTGAAGAGGAGATATGTTAATAAGACAGTTTAAATTTTTATAATATGCAAAAATTATAGTTATCAAACTTTGAAATCGATTTCGCTATACTTACCTCCGAGCGCCTCTAATATGCAAACCTATAGATAGACGAATTGTATTATTTCCATATGTTTCCCCGTTTCTTGCTTTCGTCAGCATTTATTTGATTTACGGCTATACTAGTTGAAAAAAGAGTGATGCATGGCAAAATGCATAGAAAACA
>JAQQPU010003013.1:0-40062 GCA_029168905.1 Artemia sp. Kazakhstan ARC1039 | reverse complement strand
TCACAACTTTATTTTTTAAAACAATAAAAAACTTTAGCGTAAAGAGCGAGGCGTTGAGGAGGGGACAGTCCCTTTCATATACGGAATAATTTCTGTTGGTTTTAAGTTTTAATGTCGCTCCTTACTTTCAGTTTAAAACACTTGTTTTTTTTTTATTTAATCTGAATAAAGGAAGTACAAGAAAAGTATTTTCAGCTTCACAACTTTGCTCAAAGTTGTTTTAAGCTTTAATGTTGCTCCTTACTCTCAGTTGAAAAAACTTTTTTTTTCATTTAATGCATTCATAAAACGATCCTTGGAGAATGACAATAATCCTTGAGATAATGTACCCCTCCAAATATATATTGGGAGGGAGATATGAAATATCAGAACTAATTATAAGGGTAAAGGTCTGGAGAAGGGGCTATTAAGAAGGAAACATGTTAAGAAAACAATTTTTACTTCCTAATATGCAAACAATTGTAGCTAACACATTTCGACTACAGGTCCTAGAGCTCATAATTTGACCCCGCCCCCTGCCCCCTAATGTGCAAAAATATAGCCCGAATTATATATTTTGATGGATTCTGCTAATGGGTCTATCTTGTTTCATCCTGCCTACCCGTAAATTGAATCAAATGTGACGAAACAAGAACCAGAAAAACAAAAGTGACGGGTGGCGGTGGCGGAAATACTAATTCAGGCTATGTATTTGCACATTTAGGGGGGGGGGGGTGTAGAGTATGGTGGAGCTGAAGTGAAAATGTACTAACTACAATTATCTTGTGTATTATGAAGCAAGAATTTTTTTCTTTACACATACCTTCTCAATAGCTCCTACTCTAGATCCTCCCCATTATAGATTCATTATTTGCAGAATTTTAAGGCGAATTATCGAAACAAATTTGTATTGTAGGGATGCTGCCTATGGACGTCAATTGGGAGCCAACATCCCCTTCAACTCAGTAGGAAGGAAAAGAATACGTTGAAATATGTATATAAATATACATAGCGCCCTCCTTGTAATACCCCTTCTATAAGGGGATATTCGACATATTTATCGACATTTTTCTTTCTTTTTGTGTTTATTCCTTTCAGATATATACAAAATCAATTGTTGAAATTTATTTTTAAGTTGCATAGTAGCATCATAGTAGCTTCTAGTCTTCCGTCCCTAGTTAAACATAGGAAAAATCCTACTGCGGTTTCCTCATCGTGGTAGTCAGGTGGAAACGGCTGGAATTGCCTATCCGAATTACTTCTAGGGCAAACCGCAGAGGGTGTGCCATCAGGAAGTGGAGACCTGGATGGTTAAATATATTTCTACGAAACATCCAAATGTAAGTCAATGTAAAGAGTCCAACCCATGCTACGGCATACCTGGCAAGCGATCCGTTGAAGGTTTCATCAGCGCCTTCTCCGATTGGCAAGCTGAGGTACTACTTCGGAAACATAGACAACCCCTCAGTGTAGGGTGCTGGAACGTCTGCTCGATGAAATTCCTGACGACCCAGTCGTTTGTCTCTGGGGAATTGTTGCGTTACAACATAGGCATAATTTGCGTTTCAGGAACTCGAATCAACAGCATTATGAAAGGCTCAGAGATTAGAACTCCTGAGGACGACGCTTCTTTCTCTTTTTTCAACTCCGGATCCCTTGATGGACCTGGGTATGGTGGAGTGGGCATCATTTTAAGCCCCCTCATTGTGAAGTCACTTCTAGAGTGGGAACCTATCTCACATAGAGTAGCAAGAGCGCGATTCGAAGGCCACCTATTCAACATATCAGTTATTGTAGTTTATGCTCCAATTAGAGACGCACCGGAGAGCGAAGTAGATCTTTTTTACCAAGTCTTAACTTGTAAGTTTAACGAAGTCCTAAAACTAGACCTCATCTTTATTGGAGGCGACTTTAATGCCAGAATCGGGGGACAAGTATCCAATGCTGAGTCTGACATCGGCCACTTCGGTCTAGGAGCTAAATGCAGCAGGGGATCAAGACTTCTTCACTTTGCCATGACGAATGATTTGGTCATTACCATTACCTTATTCAAACACAAGCCCAGTCACGGAGCTATAAGGCATTCAAGAGATGGTAGAGCGAAAAGCCAAATTGATTACATCCTCATGTCCCGGTGTTGGAAATCAATGGCTACGAATAGTTGATCGTACATTGAAGCAGATACTGGCTCAAAACTTGGGGCGGATCGTCTTCTAGTCAAGTTAGATTTAAATTTACGACTTGCAGCACGCCCCAAGAGGAAACCTCCACGAAGAATTGACACTAATCGCTTCGATGATCCTAATATACGACAGGCATTCTGCTTAGAGCTGTCTAACTGCTTCGAAGCTCTCCAAGTGCAAGCGAACGACGAGCAAACTCAAAGTTTGGATGAAGAGTGATTGACCATACGCAATACAATCCACGAGGCTGCAGAAGCTACGATAGGATATTGCAAAAGACTATCCAAAACATGGATGTCAACACGCATAATTCAGATGGCTGAGCATAAGCAACAGATATCGGACAGAAAATCGGAGTTGCTCAAACGCCTGAGAAGAGAATGCCACCAGTCAACTAAGAATGATAAGAACCAGTGCTGGGAGAAAATCACTGAAGACATGGAAGCCGCTGCCTCTAGATCTGACACCAGGAAGATGTACCAGCTCCTAAAATCAACCAGGAGTAAATCACATAAGCCTACTAGTACATCCATCGAAGATGAAAACGGGAAGTTATTCTCGAATAATACCGGAATAATAAATAGCTGGAAGGAGCACTTTAACAAACTACGTAAACAGCACCAACTCTCCACAGCAGTGGATGATAATCAGCGCTGCCATAATCCAAGTCGTAGCCCTGATGACCTGCAGGAACCAAACTCACCCAGCAGTATTTACAATGACGTGAACGTGGCTCCCCCTGCGTTAAATGAAGTCCAACAAGCAATCAGTTGCCTTAAAAGCAATAAAGCACCTGGTCATGATGCCATTCGGGCTGAACTTTAAAAGTATGGAGGGACAGCACTTGTCAGCAGGCTTCATAAACTAAACCGTCGTATATGGGAAGAATAGATGGTTCCACAGGATTGGGGAAACTCTATGATCCTTCCAGTCTTCAAAAAAGGACTAAAGACAAAATGTAGCAATTATCGTGGTAGTTCTCTAATCTGCATTGCTGCCAAAATATTTGCCATAGTGCTACATAATCGTTTTCGTATACTGTGCCACGTAAAGACAAGGCCTAATAAAACCGGATTTGGCCCAGGAATGGAAAAAATTGACAAACAATTCGTCTTAAGACAAACCCTTGAACACAGGGCAGAACACCAGAAACCAACAGTGTCTCTATTCATAGATTTTATTACAGCTTTTGATTCTGTTCTAAAGGATGGAATCTGGAAGGCCATGGCAGCGGATGGAGTACCAGGCGAGATAGTCAGACTTATCCGAGCATACTACCAGCATACGCAAGCCCAAATTCAGATTGGTGGAGAACTCTCCTCAATGTTCCAAATTGATTTTGGTGTCCGACAGGGATGTATATTGTCTCCCCTCTTATTTAATTTCGCGATCGACTGGATTATAACCAGAGCAATGACGACCCAACTTTAAGTCCCAAAATTGTGCTCACCGATTTTGACTACGCCGAAGATATTTGCTTGTTAGCTGAATCTTGTTCAGAAGCCCAATCTACGCTATCGAAGGTAGCTAAAGAATCCTCTCTAGTCGGCCTGAAAATAAGCTCCCGAAGACTAAAGTCATAGCGTCTGGTATATCATCTCAAGAACCCCAATTTTAATAGAGCAGTCGCCCCTAGACGAGATACATGAATTCAAGTGCCTAGGCTCTCTGGTAGACCCAATAAATACAGTACACATACAGTACACTGGATAAATACACATCAGAAATACAGTCAAGAATTGCTTCAGCAACTGGAGTCTTCCCCAACTAAATCACTCTCTATGGAACCAGAAAAAGGTTCGTCTGAAGACAAGAATAAGGATTTACCAGGCCCTTGTTCGGTCTGTCTTACTATACGACTGTGAAACATGGACCATGAAAGCATCCGACAATCAAGCCCTCAATGTATTTGACCATTAATGTCTAAGGAAAATCATTGAAATTAAACTCCGTGATCGTGTCAGCAATGAAGAACCCCGCAAAATCCGCCATCAGCGTTCTGATTTGGCCACTATAATTAAACAAAGAAGACTCCGATGGTTCGGCCATACACTTTCCCGACCACACCACACCTTTGTCAAAAAAGCCCTCAGATGTACACCTCTTTCGGGATGGAAAAAGCAACATGGGAGACAAAAGAAAACGTGGCTCGCCTGCATCAAGGCTGACCTAGACCCAATCGGTGGCTTCAAGAAGAATGGACGGAGATAGAAAAAGTCCTGGCTCGATTTGATTGAGCCACTCGCAAACGACCGAGACTCTTGGCTTACTACAATGACGAAGCTACTGGATGCCACGGAGAGCGGAGATGCTTGAATTCTGCTACAAGTACGTGTAAGTAAGTAATAGCATCTTAATTGATATTGTTACTTGTAGTCTTGGTGTTTTTATTTTCAGTAATTACAATTCATGAGTCGTACATATCTTCTGAAGTTTGACCTTTGTAAAGTCAATTTTGAAAAAGAATTGATAAAAATAGAAAAAAAAAATTGAAATTATAAACCTAAAACATTGTTAAAAAGCTATATAGTTTGATGAGAATGATTTAGTACAAAATTGTAGAAATATAGTCGAAATGCATCGATCAGTGCCACAAATTATTTGCATTATTTTTGAAAAGCTGATTAACACTGGAAGACGGTAACTCTGATTTCAGGAATTAGCGGATACATATAAGTATGGAATACACCAACCCTTCCTGCTTAAGATTAAAATCAGTTGTGTTTGCAGACACCGGGTTTGAAGCGGATTCGACAAAAATCGTTTTCATAGCCGCGTTTTCAGGCTCAGCGGGTTCGAACACGGGCTGTTCTCGTCTAGTTTCAAGTTTCTAGTTTTTGGTCTAGTTTCGTCTAGTTTCAGCGAGTTCGAAATTTCAATCCCATGTTTGATGCACTAGATGCACTGATGCACAACGCTTGATGCACTAGACGAGAACAACCCGTGTTCGAACCCGCTGAGCCGTCAGCAACCCGTCTTGAAACACGGGTTGTTCTCGTCTAGTGCATCAAGCGTTGTGCATCAGTGCATCTAGAGCATCAAAGACGGGGTTGAAACTTCGAACCCGCTGAAACTAGACGAAACTAGACAAAAAACTAGAAACTTGAAACTAGACGAGAACAACCCGTGTTCGAATCCGCTGAGCCTGAAAACGTTTATTTATGTTTAACCCTGTAAAACATTGAAGTGCTTTCATCCTACGAGTTCCAAACTTGCTGGACACGGGTTCCTAAAAATTGTAGCGCAGCAGAATAGCATGGTTTAATACGGATTCTAAGAAGGCATTCGCCCGTGTTGAACACGGCACTCAAAACGATAATCTGAACAACCCTTGTCAAACTCCGTGTATGATGTGGGTGGCCTGAAAACAAGACTATGATTGAGTGTATTGATGACAAGTTTCTGAATCAGAGTTGTCAGATGGGAAGCTTTTTTGAGGAAGTTACATATTTATTTTTTCCAATTTGCGCTGTTTTTTTTCGGGGGGGGGGGCTCGTTCATGTAGCGTATTTTTACAAGAATAATTATGTGTTTTTCGCATTTTCACTTTTATGGCGTCGCAAATTTAAACCAGACATCTGGTAACACTGTTCCGAATAAGTCTTGGTTGCGTGAAAAACTTTTAATTAAAATGACTCGAATACTTTAATGCCTTAGAAAGCAGACCGCGAGTTTTCTTAAATTTCCAATTCTCGGGCGTCGGCCAATGTTTTTGGTTCTATGATCTTTGGACTTTCATAGGATTTTTCTAACTGACTTCAGTAGGAATTTGGGGCGAAAATTTTTTGAAATTTCTATGTAATTAATCTGTACTTCTTCTTGAGATCTTTATTTCTAGAGTGACCTCTAAACCTGAAGCTACGAAATATGACCCATCACATTTTGAGTATTTCAAACGGTTGGAAATTGGAAGATAATTGCAATAACCTTACACTAAGATGCAACAATAACAATTTAATTTTGTCCAAAACCTCGTGATAACCATCTGTAAGTAAAGAGTAACTCTGCTTAAGTGTAACCAAAACTCTTGGACAAAAGTTGGATAACACCGTAATAATCAAAAGAATTATCATTTTATAATGACTTCGAATCTATATAATTCAAGGAGTTTAAAGTTACCCATAAAAAGCTATGAGCCTGCTGAAAGTTGCCTGATTTAAAACAGAAAAGGGAACATCCCCAAAAAAGTCAAGACATTTCTATGGAAACTAAACCATCAAATTCGTCATGTCAAAGAACCATATATTAGAGGTTTCAAGCTATTATCTACAATTTTTTTTTTATTTTTTGTAAGCAGGAATATGTATTTTTATTTGTTTTTTCTATTTTTATTTATATGTTTAAGGGCTGAGTTCAGGGTCTTCAAAATACAGCTCATAACCCTACATATAGAATTTTGTATCTACTATAATCACAATTTTTTTTATTATTATATAACCTCCTTAGATTTCGTTTAGACACTAAAGACTGTTGGTTTGAAATATCTGCCACTATTTTATATTGACTTAAAGCCTTTTGTCTCTTTTGATATTTCCTTGATTCCTTCCTCATATCTGCCTAATTCAGCCTAAAAAGTAATCTTTGCACATGCCTATATATTCCAGAGAAACAATCTAGAATAGGAACTGCCAGAGAAGGCAGTCTGCCGACAAGTAACTTGTAGAGATCTAGTGAACATGTAGAGAACCAAAGAAAGAACTGCCAAAGAAGGCAGTCTGCTGAAACGTTGAGAACTAATTTCAGGAAGGTCACTTTTCAACACGTTTAAGAGGAGTTTCGATTGTTAGGAAATTGAAATCTTCAAGACTAGTGACATTTTTCCTTATGGCAACTATTATATATTTATAAGCACAGGAGTCTGGAAAAGAAATAGAAAGGTAATCAAAAGGCCACTCCCATCTAGATTTAGGCTAAAAAAGATTACGTTCTAGATTAAGTAATTTCAGTTTAAAATTGACCAGATGCAGGTGCTATTTCAATGTTTTCTTACGTCAAAGTAAATGCCACACTATTAAAATTTTTAAATTTATATTCCATTTTATTGAACAAGCTCCCATCCCAGATTTTTAAAAATATATTTTAGTTTCTTCGCTAGAAAACGTTTGAAAAACATTTGCCCTCCCCCCTCTCCTTACTCTCGTGAATTGGTGTCACCGCTCAGAACCAAATCAAATATGGCCAGAACCGAAATACAAGGGTAAATACCAAAATACTAGAACCGTTAAATGATAACCAGCTCAAGTACACGTCATAGTTTTTTACCGCAAGTGGCTTGAACTTTACAGCTTAAAATATTTAGCTCTTTCTCATTAGCGGTATCAAGCTTTGAAAAGATTGCAAAAAAACTTCGAAATTTTGTATATTTTCCGTTTGATAAGCAAAATAGAGGAAGGCGCGTATTTTCTCGTTGACCTTCCGAATTAAACTGAACCAACTCTTCTTAGTTTTAAGCTACTTAAACTCCTTATGGAAATCAGCAGCGGCAATTTAAAAGGTGTCCCGTGAATTTTTTATAATGTTACATTTACTTCTCCCCTCCCCCCGAATGAAGCAAGTTCTTTATGTTATTTGGTTCGTAAAATATTTAAGAGTTTCTCTTGATCGTTCTAAATAGTTTTTTGGGCAATTGGCTGTCTCATTTTTCTTCACTCTTATTTTGGCCCTATTTGGCCTTGTTAATTGTCAATTAATCGCAATAAACAACACAAAAAAGTTGACATTTTGATGTAGTGTAATCTCGTTCTTAATTTAAGAAGCCCCCTAAATGCGATATACGATATACGAAGATCTTTGGCTCGACACTATTACACCTGGAGACAAAAGGATACTATTTTTTTTAATAGTTTTTTTTTAGCAATCGGCTGTCTCATTTCCCTTCACTATTATTTTGGCCCTATTTGGCCTCATCAAATGTCAATGAATCGCAATAAACAACACAAAAAAGTTGACATTTTGATGTTGTGTAATCTCGTTCATAATTTAAGAAGCCCCTAAATGAGCTTCCTTACGATATACGAAGATCTTTGGCTTGACACTATTAAACCTGGGGGAAAAAGGAGACTATTTTTTTAATAGTTTTTGAGCTATTGGCTGTCTCATTTTTCTTCACTGTGTAGGGAGGCCTAATTTGTGTGTAAATTTGGTACCTAAATTTTAGTAAAAGTTGGAATCCCCTCTGCTCCAATAGGTCAAAAATAAAGCGACAATTTCAAATTAGCTTGAATTTGGAAATGACTTCGCTTTGTGTCACTAGTCATAAATCTTGTAGTGACAGTTCTTTTTTTAAGTGTCGAAAGACTTTTGAAACCATAATAAATAGTTGAACACCCAATTGAGACCAGTTTTGTATAAAAACAGAGTGGAATGTCGTAATGTTACGATATTTCAAGCTTTGAGAATCAAGGCCCAAAAAAACTGAAAAAAACTACTTTTTAACGGAAGGATGCTGATTGGCTAAAAGGAAGGAACGTAAAGGTCACTAAGCGAATCAAAATTAAGCAATAAATTGAATAAATATACGGATCAGGGAGAAATCGGGATTATCTTGTGAGGAGAGCAGACTAGAAAGGAACTTTTGGTAATCAATCACTCAATCAATCAATCAATTTATTCAATCAATAAACTCAACAAAATACACTTCAATATAAACTCCCCCGTAAGGGTCTATGGCCAGGAAAAAAAGGGGAGAAAAAGTTAAAAAGTAACCTTTTTAACTAATTATGGCAAGTACCTGCCTTGTCTCAATGTCTTTAAATGTAAAGTTAAAATAATAATATTAAACATTTTCGTGACTTTTGACTATGCCGCGAAAATCCCATTTCCGTGTTGAATTAAGTTATCAATTGAATCCTTCAAATTTCCTTTGAATATAATACTTAAATAAAGTAGGGAACTTCTGAAACTTTCCTGTCGCTTGATCTAAATCAAAGATCCTATTCGAATTAAAAAAAATACTTACATCTTTTGAGCCACTTGAACTTAAACCTTAGTTAGGGCTAAAATTCCCCTTTGAGCGTTGCCAATAGATTTATAAAGGGTTTGAATCCTACTGATAGTTGAGGTAACCCTGAGATCCTTTGTGATTAATTAAAGGATACGTGATCTAATTAAAATTGATTAGAGGCGGAAAATAGCCGCGTAAATAAATTGGAACTTTTATTAGATTTTTACTCTATTTTTGGCGACAGGTTCATTGTTCCGTTTGTATATTTTACTTAGTCAAGGCTCGAACCATCTAAGCAAAAGACAGCATTTTAAAGGTTAAAATAAGCTAAAACTAATTTCTTTCCAGAAACTTAAACCTTTGGAAGAAGTTTCGAATGACCGAAGGTTTAGGAGGGGGAAAACCCTAAACAAGTAGTCAACGTAAGGAGAGCCTCTGTGCCTCCCTTTTTCCAGCCTAGTGTCTCTTGGAACTTAGCCTAGTAATTATAAAATATCTTACACCCAGAAAATTGGAACTCCCTAGACAATAATAATGCTTACCTCCTTGTGCATTCTCTGACGATATACGGAAGAGAACCTTATTCCCCTTTTGGTTCTTCTTTCAGTTCGTTAACCTGTACCGACTGTAAAAACAAAGGTGGTCTCGATGTTATACAAAGAGGCTAGGGAAAAAGGGGAATAATATTGTCAAACTAAAAATTTCAAGTCCTTTCTCTCTACGGAAATTCAATAAAGGGTTTTCCCTGTTGTAGTTAAAGCTTATCAAAGGTCCAAGGAACACTAATTCTTTTTACAAGAAATAATTATAGGATAACTAGGTTTGGTTTAAACTGTTAAATTAGTATCTAATCAAGTACGGTTATTCCGAGTTTTGGTTCACCTCAGAAGCAATAGTTTGAACTAAAGGATGTTCATACCCCACGACTCAAGCCTTGAATGGCTGTTCATGTGTAACTCTTTCAATTAGAAATATTCGGTAGCCCTAAACTAAAATAATTCCATGTTTCGGTGAATCACCTGTGGACTTGAAGAACAAGCACAAACATAATAAATGACCATTTGAATCTGAAGAGAACCATTGGAAGGATTATAATAAGAATTACAACGTTTTCTCCCTTTATTTTATGTAATAATAAATTTTAGTTGTAACCAGATTTTTGTACCGATTTTGAACTAAATCACCTCAGTTTATCACGCTACCTCCTCTAGTACTAAAAAGTAGGGCAATCTTACAACTGCTGACAGCAGTATTCAAGTTTAGTGCAACTTTCATTTAGGGGGGGGGGGGGAGATTGATAAAAATTATAAATAGTGGTCAAATTTAGTGCTCTGTTCCTCACAAGAAGTTCTGTTTTCAGTTGTCTGGCGGTTGTTTTCTGGCCTAGCAGTGAAGGAAAGGTTTTAACAGTGTTCATTTCTGTAGTAAGTTTAAACAGTGTTAATTTGAGTAATAATATTGACAGTGCTTACTAGTATAGATATTTTTCTTTTTTCTTGGAAGTTTTCGTCTGTAGCTTAAGTTTTTTTTTAGCACGCTAGGTATTTTGGGAGCAGGCTCGAACCGCTGAGTGCTCGCTGGGAGCAGGCTCGAACTGCTGAGCAAAATTGGTCTATTAATCTTGACGAGTTGAAAGTGGAGTAATTAGCACTATTTGGGGACGAGGTGCCAATTGATTTCTTTGGAATAAACAAAGAAGAAATTAAAATATTTCCAACTAGAGGACCCTGAAATTAAGAGGGCAATCGGGGAAATAATGGAATTAGAAAGTACACCCTTAAGTTTGAACTCTCCCCAAAATCCTTGTAGAAAAATTGAGAAAAATAAGGAGGGTAGGAATGAACAGTCTAGCCAGACTGGGTTGGCTATCCCTCTGAGGGATATGAGTCAATTTTAATTAGTCCAAGCATTCCCGGGGCTAACAGAACATCAGAAAGGGGAATACTAAAAGTACTGAAGGGTATCTTCCTTGTATGAGAGGGATCAGGCCTGGCAGGGATAGATGCTTGACCTCCGGATTTATTCCTGGGAAACTGGTTGAGGTCAGTGTAGGAAGAGTTGGTCCAATCACGGCTGGAGCCGAAGGCGGGACAGTTTTAGAGGGTAGTGAAATTGAATCCTGTGTAACACAAGTTCTGGCGGTGGAATTTGCGAAGACCAGCACTCAGGAAGGAGTTGCTGGCACAGATAATTGGACTGGGTCCAAAACGCCCACGGATCTAGACACCGAGAGGGGTGAACCACAGAGAGAAAGACAAGTTCGGGTGATGAAACTGGTGAAGACCAGAACTCAGGAAGGAGTTGCTGGCACAGATAATTCGGATGGGTCTGACAGACCTAGATGCCAAGAGGGGTGAGCCGTAGGATATCGAAAAAATTACAAGATTTGACATTTCGGGTGGAGCTCAGAACCAGAAATCTCGAATGTTGGAAAGGAAAGAATCCTTTTTGTAAAAGGTTAGCAGATCTCCATTTGGATCCCGTGGATGGCTTATTGTGTGCAATAGAGGATTCCCACAAAGATAACAGAGATGTCAATTTAAGATCACTTTACAAAGGAAAACTAGTTAATGGAGTCATCCGTTCACACATTCAGGTCTTTTTCTGGGGGCCCAAATGAGAGCTGTCAAGACCCTAAATAAATTAAGACAATGTGGTGTCTTCGAAAATATTTACTGCCAGATTGAAGATGTAGTAAAGAATTATGAACTCTGTTTGAGAGAAGACAAAGTTAATGTTAATTATCCCACTCTTAGAGATAATATTTTCCCTTGTGACCTCTTTCATATTTGGTCAATTGATACCACAGGAAAATTGCAACTTAGCGTGAATGGTGACCAATGCACATTGGTAAAAATATAGCAGTAGCACCATCTAAGGAAAATTGATGAGTGTAAAATGCATTTCTCGTAGGATGTAGAATATTGTTGAAATAAAAAGCCACTGCCCATAGGATTTAGAATATTGTTGAGATTAAAACACACTACCCACAGGAGAATATCCGTAAAATACAGAATACGCATTATAGTTATTATATAAGAGACTCCTTGTAATTTAGCCACACACTAACTTAAACTAGTAATAATTTGTGATTTTTCTTTCTCCGACATTGGAGATGAGTTTAGAATGCTCGAAAATTTCAAAATTTCATAACTCGTATTTTTTTTCCAAATAGAGAACGGGTACCTATTTTTTTTTTCATCGTAGAATATATTTGTTATTTGCCTTTGGTTTTTCAAGTCTTCCATTGTTACTGGAACTTTTTGCACCTTTAAATACTCTTTCAAGCATTCACCTATAATTTGAAAAAAATATATATCTAATATCCTCACCAAACTACAGTCACAACTGTCGATAGGGAACAAGAGTTATGACTGAGCCGTCATTTTACTTGATGACACCAAGCTTGAATTACAAAAGCAAAAAGAAAACATGAAACTTCTGAAGCATAGTTTGAAAAGCTTGCATTAAGTCCAAGTTTTACTCAAGTATTTTTTTTTTAATTACTTTTACTAGATTCAGGAGAAAAGACTGAAACGTTGTACTACATTTCGGGTGACAAAATGGAATATTCGAAATGTCAATTAACATTTGATAAATTGAATATTAATTGACATTTCGGAAGACGAATACTTTCTATTTACTTTCAGAATAGGTTTAGTTCAACCATTGGCCTGGATGAAGTGAAGCAAATACGAGTTTCATCGCAAGAAGGAAAAAGGGAAAGGTGTACCAAAACATTGGCCATTGACTTTGAATAATTTTGCACTCTTTATATCAATCAGAGGACATCTTTCAGTAGGACTTATATTAAAAAAATTAAGAAAATTATAGACAGATTATCGAGACCAGAAGTCTCAGGGGTTCAATTTAGAAGTAATACAAGGAGAAATTGAGTTACAATGATTCTTAGTAAATTTGTGTTTCTTTTTTTTATATTCCTTTTAAAACAAAAATTATACTAAGATTTAAGTGGGGGAGATTGAAAGGAGATCTTTTTTTTTGTGTAAATTTGGTAAATCAATTTCAGTAAAAGTTGGAATCCCCTTTGCCAAAATAGATCAGAAATAAAGCGACAACTTCAAATTAGCTTGAATTTGAAAATTACTTCGCTTTGTATAACTAGTCATAAATCTTGTAGCGACATTTCTTTGTTGAAGTATCGAACAACTTTTGAACCCATAAAAAATAGTTGAACACCCAATTGAGACCAGTTTAGTGTGCAACAGAGTGGAATGTCGTAATGTTACGATATTTCAAGCTTTGAGAATCAAGGCCCAAAAAACTGAAAAAAACTACTTTTTAACGGAAGGATGCTGATTGGCTAAAAGGAAGGAACGTAAAGGTCACTAAGCGAATCAAAATTAAGCAATAAATTGAATAAATATACGGATCAGGGAGAAATCGGGATTATCTTGTGAGGAGAGCAGACTAGAAAGGAACTTTTGGTAAGTAACCTTTTTAAGTAATTATGGCAAGTACCTGCCTTGTCTCAATTTCTTTAAATGTAAAGTTAAAATAATAATATTAAACCTTTTCGTCACTTTTGACTATACCGGGAAAATCCTGTTTCCGTGTTGAATTAAGTTATCAATTGAATCCTTCAAATTTCCTTTGAATATAATACTTAAATAAAGTAGGGAACTTCTGAAACATTCCTGTCGCTTGGTCCAAATCAAAGATCTTATTCAAATTAAATTAATACTTACATCTTTTGAGCCACTTAGACTTAAACTTTAGTTATGACGAAAATTCCCCTTTGAGGTTTGCCAATAGATTTATAAAGGGTTTGAATCTTACTGATAGTTGAGGTAACCCTGAGACCCTTTGTGATTAATTAAAGGGTAAATGATCTAGTTAAAACTGATTAGAGGCGGAAAATACCCGCAAAAATACCTTAGGACTCTTATTAGCATTTTATTATATTTTTGGTGACTGGTTTCTTAGTTCCCTTTGTATATTTCCCTTAGTGAAGGATCGAGTCATCTAAACAAAAGACAGCATTTTAAAGGTCAAAATAAGCTAAAATTAATTTCTTTCCAGAAACTTAACTTGTGGAAGAAGCTTCGAATAACCGAAGGTTTAAGAGGGGGAAACCCTAAAGAAGTAGTCAACGTTAGGAGAGCCTTTGTGCCTCCCTTTTTCCAGCCTAGTGTCTCTTGGAACTTAGCCTAGTATTTATAAAATATCTTACACCCAGAAAATTGGAAACTCCCTAGACAATAATATTCCTTACCGCCTTGTGGATTCTCTGACGGTATGAGGAAGAGAACCTAATTCCCTTTTTGGTCGTTCTCTCAGTTCATTAATCCTGTACCGACAGTAAAAACAAAGGTGGTGTCAATGTTATACAGGGAAGCTAGGGAAAAAGGGGAATAATATTGCAAAACTAAGAAGTTCAAGTCCTTTCTGTCTAGGGATATTCAATCAAGAGTTTTCCCTGTTGAAGTTAAAGTTTATCAAAGGTCCAAGGAACACTAATTCTTTTTACAAGAAATAATTATAGGATACTTTGGTTTGGGTTAAACTGATAAATTAGTATCTAATCAAGTACGGTTATTCCGAGTTTTGGCTCCGAGTTTAGAAGCAATAATTTGAACTAAAGGATTCTAATACCCCAGGACTCAAGCCTTGACTAGCTATTCAAGTGTAACTCTTTCAATTAGTAATATTCCATAGCCCTAAACTAAAATAATCCCTTTTTTTGGTGAATCACCTGTGGACCAGAATAACAAGCACCCACATTATAAATGACCATTCAAATCTGAAGAGAACCATTGGAAAGATTATAATAAGAATAACAACATTTTCTCCTTTCATTTTATTTAATAATAAATTTTAGTTGTTAACGGATTTTTGTACCGATTTCGAACTAAATCGCCTCATTTTATTGCGCTACCACTTTTAGTCTTAAAAAGAAGGGCAATCTTACAACTATTATTTTAGCCCTATTTGGCCTTGTCAAATGTCAATTAATCTCAATAAACAACACAAAATAGTTGACGTTTTGATGTGGTGTAATCTCATTCATAATTTAAGAAGCCCCTAAATGAGCCCCCTTGCGATATACGAAGATCTTTGGCTCGACACGATCATACTTGGGGGAAAAGACACAAAAATATTATTATCTACCCTAAAATGCGATTCCTGCTAGCTTTCATGATGGGAAATTCCAGTTAAGGGTTTCAGACAAGGGCAAATCCAGCGAGGAGGAGGGTCTATCTGCTTATACACCTCCCCCGCGGTTTTTCCAAATCATTAAAAAGTAACAAAATGCAGATAATTACTTTTTTGATGTATTTTGCAAGGTTTTGGATGCCCCTCCGCATAAAATACGCCGCTATCCCCGCAAAAAATATTCAGTAGAAATCACGGATGTACCCTTGCTTTCGAACCACAACAAGTCAATGGATTACCTTAAAATTGTCAATATCTGGTATCGTGGCCTCATTTGGACCAAAATAATGAGGCCTCTTGAAATCTAAGTCACTTTAAGTCACTAAAACTATTTAAAGTTATTTTTACAACATTGGCTCTGCATATATTTACTTGCTCTGCATATATTTACCTGTCACCAATTTAGAAGTAAGAACAAATAACAAAGAAATGATCAAACTCTCTCTTGCAAAATATGCAATAATTTTCAATTTTCTTCGTAATTCCCAGAAAAAACTTGGCATGAATTATAAGTTGTTTTCTCACCCCCCCCCGTCAAATGGAGTTCAGCATAAATTCCCGGAACCCTCTCTTTCTAATCTTCTGTCACTTCTACAGATTTCTAAATTTCATTTCAAAATAGTTTCAAAATGAGACCAAAAACAGCACAAAATGACAGAAAATGACACTTTGCTGCGGCGTAATCCTTTTTTTGTTATACCGAAAAAGAACACTAGCTATTTTCAATCTCATTTAAATGAGCCCTCTTGCAATATTATATGATCATGGAATTGGTACGATCACCCCTTGGGAGGGGTGGGGGAGGAGACATATAAGTGTTACAAGTGAAAATATTGAATTTTCGTTTATGTCAAAGTTTGGAGATTGTACACTTTCAAAGGTTTTTGACGATGGTAATTTCAATTATGTACCCTTTTTTATTTAAGGTAATTTCTTGGGATTTTAGGCACTTTCGAAATTCTAAAAAATTTATCTTATAATTAAAATTATTTTTAAACACAAAGAACAATTACTACTACTACTACTACTACTAACGACTCACCGCAGCACCAAGCCGCCCGAGGCCAACACAGCTACGCATGCTCCTCCTCCATCCCAATCTATTCAAAGCCTCCCTTTTTATACCCGCCCACGAAGTTCCCATTTCCTTTAAATCTTTCTTTATGACGTCCTCCCACCCCAGACGAGGGCGACCTACTTTCTGTTTAGCCCTAGACGGTTGGCCGAAAAGAACAATCTTCGGCAATCTGTCATCCTTTCAGCCGCACAACGTGCCCTAGCCACCTCAACCTTTCTCTCATTATAGCCCTAGAAAGCGGTAATGAACCACTTTTTTCGTATAGCTTATTGTTTGAAATACGGTCAGTCAGCCGGGTACCCAGAACAATCTTTAAACAATTTCTCTTGAAAACATCTAGCAAATCTTCATCCGCTTTTCTGAGCGGCCATGTTTTAGAGCCATATCTGACCACTGTCATCACTGTAGCTTCTATATCGCTAATTGTGGCCCCATTTATATCTTTAACTGGATTACTCCCTCTAAATTTAGTAACATGCCAGTACAATATTTTACTATTATGCCGTCTAACTGCATCTTCCAGATTCTCGCAGTTTTATCCATGGCCTCCACTTCACACCTCCTTAGTTCATATTTTAATGCTTTCTCCACTTTCTTTACATTCCTTTTGTTTTCACATGATCTATCATTCAGATAATTCTGAGTGACAAGTCCTTTCTCCTTTATATTAAACATAAAACTTTTTCACTAATATTCTTAGCTGCAGTTCTAGCTTTCTTCCCTAAGACACCTTCGGCAACTTCACAAATTATTTTTCTAAAATTATTTGAACCATCTTCCACATTATCAAATTTTAAACTCTTAAGTTTAGTATTCAACTGTTCCTTGAAAGTTTCTCTCAAATTCTCCTCCTGGAGTCTACAAACATCATAACTTCCCGGGAGGTTGTTACCCTTCCGATGTTTCAGCTTTAAATTAACCCTTGACACCACTAGATGGTGATCTTTACTTTTAACATTAATAACAGCACTCCTATATGCCCTAGTATCTTTTATTGATCCTGCCAGTCTTCAATTTACTATAACATAATCAATAAGGTTTGCTGTCTTACCATCACGTGAATACCATGTTAAGTTATGAGCCATTTTATGACCAAATACCGTACTGGTTATAAATAGACTGTTATACCTACAAAATTGCAAAAGTTTGTGTCCATTGCTGTTTTCCTTTCCTACACCAAATTTACCTAGGCTAGAATACCATCTATATTTTTTTCTACCCACCTGGACGTTAAAATCTCCTAGTACAAACATCATATTTCTGCCTGGGACCCTGTCTATTTGCTCCTGTAACTGTAAGTAAAATTCATCTGAGTCACTAGAATCTCTGTCAGTCGGTTCTACAGGGGCATATACTACTATAACTGATACCCTGAGCTTTTTAGTTATAAAATGAGCAATTAGTATTCTATTATTAATACCTTCCCATCCTAAACAAGACTCAGCAGCTTCCTTATTCATCATGAGCCCTACTCCCTATCTATGTACCTAATCCTTCCTGCCTGAGTAAACAAATTCTGTATCACCTAATTTCATGCTTCCTACCCCTTGGATATGAGTTTCTGAAACTCCTAATAAGTCCAGGTCGAATCGTCTGAATTCGTCAGTCAAAATGTCGATACGATGGTCATTTTTTAACGTCGTAACATCCCAAGTTCCAATTTTCATGTCCTTTAAATCATTGAAATTACTTTTGCCTCAGGAAAAGCAATGATCCCGGATACCAGTGCAGAACGAGGATCACACAAGTGCTTGAGCAGGCTTAGAACTGGACAGCAAGAAGTCCCTGGGAGTTCCATGAATGGAGGCTCTATGCAATCCTGGGCCCATCTTGGTCACAACATGGTTTTCAGCACTTGGCGATGCTCTTCTATTAACAAGAGTCGAAATCCTGCACAGACAATCTTAAGCCTATTACCTCCGACTCATTATATATTCATGCCTACAAATACTATGCTACTACGGGGAGGCAGCCCATAATAGATAGATTAGCTAGGAAGAGGTTTTTCAGCCCAAAGACGCCCGTCAAAACATACCTAGCCCAGAAGAATTGTTCATTAGTCAGAATCCCGTGTGAATTCTGTGTCGTATACTAGGCTTTAGTTCCCTCGAGGGGCGCCACTCCTCAAGTGGAAATAGAGTTGACCACAAGGTCCCCAGTCTTGCAGGTGCCCCGAAAGGGTCGAGGCAGTCCTTTGCAAAGGCTGTTGTCCATAGATCTGGATCTTACGCCCTGCCGCAGTTGTCCTCCTATAGAGGATCCTCCCGCGATGGTGTTCTCCATGACCATGCAATTTAACTCATTACTGGGAGAAGGTTTCTAACTCATGGGACTTATGGACAAACCAGTGTGCCCTTTTGAGTGTACATTTGAGGGGCCTTCTTCCTCCTCCGCCTGTATTTATGACCCGGGTGAGGGTGCCCCAGTTTCTATTATGGACCCCCAAGGACAATGTCCCCCCTTTGTCCGTGCCTCCTATGGAGGTACCCTAAATATCTGTAGGGCGTTCCCCTATCGCCACCTGGGGACACGCTGAGTGGCCTGGGGGAGGCCAGGAACATAAGTTAAGACAATAAAGCCAAAACAATATAATGAAGGAAGATTTCCAAAATGATGATAGAAATTATGGTACTTAGGCTACATGTTATAGCAACCACACTAAAGAACTGAAGTTAGTCAAAGTGAAATATACCAAAATATGACGAGAAAACAACACCTTAGAAACAAAAAGGATAAGAAAAAGAACTGAAGAAGATTCAAACCACACAAAACAATTTGAAAGCAATTACTAACAGCATAAGTAATTTTAGATAAGTATTCCGTACAAACACATTTTCAGAAAAATTACTAATTTCAATGCATAGGCAAAATCTCAAAATTTTATAGATTTTGTAGGAAATTCAACAAGGAAACGGATCTCAGAAATAAGCTCAATTTTAAAAGCGCCAATTGTATTTTATTGGGGGTACTTTTTGTACTTGTACTTGTGGCGGGAATCAGGTGTTTCCACCTCGCTCGGCATCGATGATCTTGGAGACCTTCTTGAACCATGTTGAGCGATCTTCTGCCAGCTGCTCTGCAAAAGTAAGCCACTGAGTTGACCATCTGTGTCCGAACTTTCTGAATCCCCCGATAGGTTCAAGGTCTAATTTGGCCAGGTTCCATCAGTTTTTCCTCTGTCCTTCTTGGCGTCTCTTCCAGGAGCTAATAGGCTCGACTAGAAGTATTTGGCGAGGCAAGTATTCTGGTGGCTTCCGTAAAACATGGCCCAACCATTTCAAACGCCGTTCTTTAATAGTGAGCGCAACATCTCTCTGAATATTGCACATTCGATGTAGATCCGCGCTGGAGATACGGTCACGCAGCTGTATTCTGAGAATTCTTCGCAGACAGGTATGCTCAAACACCTTGAGCGTATTCTCATGCTGTAGTTTTACCGACCATATTTCGCATCCGTAAAGGAGAACGGTGCGGACTAGTGCCATGTAGATTCGAACTTTCGTTCGGACACTGACTTCGCGGCGATTCCATAAGGGTTTCCGAAGGGAGGCAAAGACTGTCTGCGCTTTCTGTATTCTCTGTTGGATATCAGCGTCGGAGGTTCCGTCAATACATATTTGGGAGCCTAAGTATGTAAAACAGTTGACTTTTTCCAGCTGAACTTGATTGACAGTTAGTGTGAATGGTCCTGTGTCGTGGTTAATAGCCACGAATTTCGTTTTCTCTGTGCTGACTTTCAAGCCGATCAGGTCTGCCCAGGCCACAACGTTGTCAAGCATGTTTTGAGCTTCTACGGGTTCTGACAGGAGGCCAACATCATCCGCAAAATCGAGGTCAGTCAGTGAAAGATTCTGTCCGATCTGAACTCCTGGATAGGACGACAGTGCATTTTCAAGTACCCAATCGACGCAATAATTGAACAGAGTCGGAGAGAGGACACACCCTTGTTTTACTCCGAACTCAACCAGGAATTCTTCAGTTTCTTCACCATAGACTCGAACTCGGCTCACGGACGCCTCATAGTATGCCTTCATCAGTTCAACAAACTTCAGCGGCATTCCGTCATTCTCTAGGATCTTCCAAAGTTTCTGGCGAGTGACAGAGTCGAAGGCGGCAATCAAGTCCAGGAACATCAAGATCAGGGGTAGATTGTACCTTTTAAACTGCTGGATAATGAGGCGAAAAACGAAGATATTATCAGTACAGCCTCTACCTGGCCGAAAGCCGGCTTGATTTTCTCGGGTTCTTTCCTCCCTTGCCCCTTTGAAGCGGTTCAAGAGTATGATCCCGAATATTTTGACCGCAAAGTCTATAAGACATATTCCGCGGTAATTTTTGCATTCGGTTTTATCTCCTTTCTTATAGAAAGGGAGAATGACTGATGTCTTCCAATCTTTTGGGAAAGAATTGGTCCTCCACACTTCTTCGAGAATGCCATGGAGCTGTTCAGCAGTGACCTCAGGGCATTGTTTGTACACTTCCGGGGGGAGGCCGTCTTCACCTGGGGCTTTGTGGTTCTTCAGGGTCTTGATCGCTTTTAGTATTTCGGCTCTGGTCGGTGTGTCAAGCTCGACGTCGTAGGGTTCTTTAGAAGCGGCAGATGGAAAAGCATCAGGGGCGGATGATGGGGATGGGTTTAGGAGGATCCGAAAGTGATCCTTCCATCCTGCTAAGCGCTCCTTCTGACAACTGATGATTTTTCTTGATCTGTCTTTGACTATTTCTGAGACAGCAGCTTTCTTACCAACGGACTCTTTCAGGATCTGGTAAAGCTTGCAGGTATCATGTGAGCGTGCTGCTTTCTCTAACGACACGGTAGCATCTTCCCACATTTGGCGGCGGTCCAGATGAACAGAGCGTTTTACCTGTCTGCGCAGCTCTTTTGTTTCTTCTTTAGGGCCGCTCATCTTTTGTCTTCGCTCACCGACTATTGACAGGGTCCTAGTTGTAATCCAGTGCTGTCGTTTGATTTTTGCTCGGCCTAGGATCTCATCAGCAGTCTCTGTCATCACTGTTTTAAAGGTCTCCCATCTCTTCTCGGGGGTTGGGTTTTCATCAGAACTGAGGGCGTCAAATCGGCTAGTCAGTTCCAAATTGAGGGCCTGCCAAACTTTTTTGTCTTGGAGCTTACCGATGTCGAATCCGGCCTTGGGCTTGGTTTTCCTCCGAGTTGCAAGACGTAGCAAAATTTTTGCAGCAGCAAGCCTGTGGTCAGACCCAGACTGCGAGCCTGTGTCCGCACCGTTGTAAGAGCGAGAGTCCTCTACGGAGCTTCTCCAGCACTGGCGTACGAGAATGAAGTCTATTTGAGCCTTAGTGACACCGTATTTGAATGCCAAGTTAAAAGGTGGCTAGGTTTGTGCTGAAATATGGTATTGGTGACAACAAGGTGATTCATCAAGGCATAGTTTAACAACCTTTGCCCATTCTCGCATCTGTGACCTTGTCCAAATTTTCCCAGGACTTGTCTTGTGGTTTGGTCAGAGGGACCAACTCTTGTGTTGAAGTCTCCAGCAACAATCAAGTAATCACGTGCGGCAACAGAAGAAGACAGCTGCTGTAGCTCGCCGTAGAAATTATCCTTGGTCGTATCAGCAGCGTCACGAGTGGGGGCATAGGTAGAAATTATCGACACATTTGCGGGGTTTCCTTTTAGTCTGATTCTGGCAAGTCTACAGGAGACTGGTTCCCATTCTAGGAGAGCATTTCTGGTTCTTTGGTTCATGATGAAACCAACTCCGTGGAGTCCCGAATTATCCTCTACTCCGGAGTAGAAAAATGGAATTGATGTAGCGTTTCAGGAGCTGTAATAACTATGGAGCCAGAACCTGAAATTCTGGTCTCGGATATGCAAAGTATGTCTATGTTGTACTTCTCCATCTCATGGAAATGGAGAAGTACAACATTGTACAACAACATAAGTACAACATTGTACATTGTACAACGAAGTACAACATTTTTTAGATTTGTTTCTCTTGTGCTGAAGACGCCTAGTTTGGATACAGGAGAAATATCCACGGTGTTTCAGTTTTTCACCTTTTCTCTCTACTGGCCGCAGTCTCGTTTGTCGTTTTTCTCTCTTTTTTAGTTTTATGTCATGGTTGGTCAGTTCTGCTTAGGATCTTTCATATACAAGCCTGTTGCAAAAAAAAAACTTTACAAAACGCACCACATATTTAAAATTTAAAATTTGAGGCTAGTGGGGAAGACTGGCCCATGGTCAGCAGGTTTTGACTTTTTTAATTCTCCAGGAATTGATTCAAGTGATAAGAAGTTGCTGAATATTCCTTCAATACCATCTTTGAAAATTACAACTAGAAACACTCCACTACTGTTCCACCTGGATACCTTTCTATCCAAGTGGTCAAAAGTGCCGAACCCGGACCACCCCAGCACAGGTTTGGAAGTCTCTGGCTTACGTTCGGCCACCTGAAAAACCAAACAGAAAAGTGGCCAGGGAAATATTAAAACTTGTTTTTCGGCTATAGAATTATGAAAGAACATGGCAAGTATAAAAATACTACATAAAAAACAGATAACATAGTATAATCTAGCTAGTTCTTGCTCTTTAGCTCAAAGAGAATTCAATCGCTATCCTTGACTTTCTCAGTGTCAAATTGGAAGTGGCTGGTAGGGGGCTTGTCTTCAACGTCCATACTAGACTCTGAAGAGTTTTTGTATACAGGATTATCTTCGTCAGAATTGTCACTCCAATTGCAACTCTTGTCCAGGGTTACCTCCGCCACGGATTTATCCAAGAAAACATGGAGTTATCAACCCCTGCCATGGATGTTGGAAATGCCATGGATTCAAGGGATTTTTCAGTAAAAAACATGGTTTCAAGAAAACATGCAATTTTTTTCACATGGTATGGAATTGGCCTCGCTCAGAAAACCAATCTTTATGGGAAGCCAAAATGGGTTAGTGGACCAGCTGTCTCACTACTCTTACATCTGTGGCCATAGATGGCACTCTAGCTGACGTGCTGAAGAATTGCGGGAAATTCAAAACTTTTGGCATGTGATTTGTTTTGACCTGTTTTAACCTCAGCTAAATTTCTCAGCTTGGTATAAATCTCTCAATTTGGTTTAAGAATCTCAGCGTCAAACAGAAGTTCTACTTTGTAATATTTTCACATGGGAACACAAGTTTTAGAAATGATATAGAAGTTTTTCGGTTCATACATGGACATTAAGGGGATACCACCAGATGGCTAATTTGACAGTGTATAACATATATACGAATCTTTAAATTAGCCAACCGGCCACCCAGTATTTTAAGCCTAGCAGTCCAGCTGGACATAAGAAAACATATTAAGAAAACAATTCTTACTCCATAATATGCAGAATAATCCTAGTTAACACATTTTGCAGGGGGAGAGCCTTTATCTTCACTTCTTTCCTTGTTTTTCCAGTTTTTCAAAGAAATTTATGAATTTCTTAGAACCTATATATTTACAGAATATATACCCCAACCCCCCTAATTTACAAATATATACCTAGAATTACATCCTCATTCTAAATATAACATCCATTTGCATCACAAATGAACTTTACTCCCATATTAGCCATGTGGTGGATGTCCTGACATTAAGCGAGTAACTGAAGTTTTGGAGAGTTGAGGACTGATATCTTTCGAAACGCGGATATTTTGACCATTCTACCGATAGTTCTCTTCAAAGGCTTATGAAGGTCAGTGTGGGCAGCAGTTGGGGGGTGAGTTACTACAGAACCTAAGACCCATGCAAACACCTGAACTAGAAGCTCGAATCGCCGCTTCTAATTCTCCCTTTTTCTTACTTTTGACACAGACAGAATTATCCTAGATACCACACTGTGATAGTAAACTCTATAGCTTAGACAGATAGTTGTTTCAGATACTTTTAGTCTTAGTCGTCCAATCAAGCTTTAGAGAGAATTTGCCGAAAGCTGCGTTAATTCGGCCGCTGACGGCCGGTTCTTTAGCCCTTCAAAAGGGAAGTCAAGTTTATTCACGAAATCATGGTTAATCTTGACTCTATGTTCTGCCAAATTTACTCCCAAAGATAAGTCGATGTTCTAAAATTATGATATGGATTTACAAGGTTTGCGTCAGTGTTTATACTATGCAAACTTACATCTTTATTGTTAGTTGAAGTTCACGAATGGAATTGGAATACTGGTTATAGAATGTAGAATGCATACACAATTTTTTTGTATTTTCCAAATGTTATGCATCGATTAGGGGCACATCGAGTAGGGGCACAAATGGGAATCCCGCTCTGTCAAAACCAAAAGTAAATAACCGTAACAGAAGTGGGAAAATCGAGCGCATTTAATCAGGCTAGACCCCCTACGTTTCTTCATGCAAATGTTTTCTAGCCAAATTGCCTATCTTTTTGTACGAAGAAATCAGCCGGAAGAAAACAGACACGAGGGTCCAGCCTGATTTGAGACAAGACCAGCATCGCGCTTATGGCAGTTTCTTACTTCTTTTAGGGTTATTTACTTCTGGTCAGCACTTGGTTTTACTTTTGGTTCACACAAATGGGATCTCACGGTTTTTGCAGTTACTCACAGTTTCTGCCTAATGACGGCATATTCTACATTTTGCTGGTTTACGAGATGCGCTGAAATATTCCAGCGCATTCGACAAACTATCACATGAAAAAAATGCAAACCGTGCACTTTCGCGTTGCATCTATACGAACGAAGTTGTATGTTATTGAAAAGCTGTACCTGCGAGCGACGCGAAGTGTCACAGTGTCACATGGATTTGTTTTCTTACGCTTGTCATGGGTTTTTTTCTTGAGCTGACGGCAACCCTGCTATTGTCAGAGGCAACGCTATAGTGTTTCCTATAGTAAAGGCCATACGGCTCGAATGTTTTATTTTTGTTTTCCCCAGAGGCATTTCATATGGAAAGAGTCGTCACATAAACTTCAAAAGGGGCTAATTTGACTGAAAATCGTAAGTTCTAGTGCTCTTTTTAAGAGTCAAAAGTGATCGGAGGGCAACTATCCCTGTCGCCCTTTTTTCCCAAATGCTTCTGATAAAAATTTTTAGATAGCCATTTTTTACAGAATAGTTCAAAGATTATATAACAAAAACTCCGGTGTCGACACAACCCTCCTGGGCCCGGGGCCAGGCGTTGTAAGTCATGCCCGGGCTGCATATATGCTGCCTATGGAAGGGATGCTCGTATAAACTTCAGAGAGGGCCCATTTGATTGGAAATTGAAGGTTATAGATCACTTTTTAAGACTCAAAAAAGATCGGGGGGCAACTATCCCCCCTTCCATGCCATTTTCCCTCAAACCCATCCAATAGAACTTTGAAATATCCATTTTGTAAGAATAGTTCAAAGATCATATAACAAAAACTCCGGTGTCGACATAACGCCCAGAGCACGGGTAAGTTATGCCCTTTGGACATATATGGTTCTTATGGAAAGGATACTCGTATAAACTTCAGAGAGGGCTCATTTGATTGGAAATTGAAAGTTATAGTTCAATTTTTAAGAGTCAAAAGATATCGTCCCATAAGACAAGCCCATCCGATAAGAATTTAAGATATCTATTTTTTCTGAAAATGCATATACCCCCCCCCCCCCCCCACACCCCTTTTTCTCCAAATGCATCAGATAAAAACTTTGAGAGAGCCATTTTGTTAAAAATAGTTCAAAGTTCAGATAACAAAAACTCAAGTGTCGACACAACCCTGCAGGGCCGGGGGGCAGGTGTTATTAAGTTATGCCTTTGGGGGCATATATAGTCCTTATGAAAGGGATGCTCATATAGACTTAAGAGAGGACAATTTTGATTGGAAATTGAAAGTTCTAGTTCCATTTTCAAGAGTCAAAAGAGATCCGTGGGCAGCTAGCCCCCCCCCCCTCCCACCCTTTTTCCCCAAGCCCATTCGAAAAATATTTTTAAGATAGCCATTTTGCTATAAACAGTTCAAAGTAAGATAAGAAAAACTCCTGTGTCAACGCCACCCCCAGGGCCCGAGGGCAGGCGTTGTAAGTTATGCTCTGGAGGTCTATACGGTTCTTATTGAAGGGATGCTCGTATAAACTTCGGAGACGACTCATTTGATTGGAAATTGAAAGTTCTAGCTCAATTTTTAAGGGGGAAACTAGCCCCCCCTCCACGCCATATTTTCCTCAAACCCATCCGATAATAACTTCGAGAAAATCATTTTTCAAAAATGATTCAAAAAAATGAAAAATCGGTTCAAAGATCATGTAACGAGAACTCTGGTGTCGACACAACCACCCAGGTCAAGGGTGCAGGCGTTGTAAGTTATGCCCTGAGATTATATATGGTTCTTATGGAAATGATGCTCTTATAATCTTTAGAGAGGGCTCATTTGATTGGAAATTAAAGGTTCTAGTTCAATTTTTAAGAGTCAAAAGAGATCCAATGGCAACTACCCCCCTGGCACGCCCTTTTTTCCCAAACCCGTCCGATAAAAATTTGAGATAGCTATTTTGTTAAAAATAGTTCTAAGATCATATAGCGAAAACTCCGGAGTCGCCACAAACCCCCAGGGGCATTGTAAGTTATTTCCTGGGGGCATGCATGGTTCTTACGAAAAGGATCCTCGTTCAAGCCTTAGAGAGGGCTTATTTGAATGGAACTTAACGTTCTAGTTCACTTTTTAGAGTAAAAAGAGATGAGAGGGCAACTAATCACCCCCACGCCTTTTTTCCCAAGCCCATCCACTACAAGTTTTGAGATTTTTTAAAAATCTCAAACAAGTTTGCCATTTTTGTAAATAGTTCAAAAATTAGATAACAAAAACTCCAGTGTCGACACAACTCCCCAGGGCCTGAGGGCAGGCGTTGTAAGTTATTTACATGGGTTATATATGGTTTTTTTGAAAGAGATGCTCGTATAAACTTCAGAGAGGGCTCATTTGATTGGAAACCGAAAATTCTTGTTCACTCTTTGAGAATCAAAAGAGATCCGAGGGCAACTAGCCCATCCACGCCCCTTTTTTCTAAAACCCATCTTATAAAAGTTTTGAGATAGCCATTTTGTTAAAAATAATTCAAAGGTCACATAAGACAAACTCCAGTGTCGACGCAACCCCCCAGGGAACGGGGGGCAGGCGTTATAAGATATGCTCTGGGGGTATATATTGCTCTTAAAAATTTTGAGGTAGCTATTCTCTTAAAATAGTTCAAACATCAGATGGCAAAACTTCGGGGTCGACACAACCCTCCAGAGTCCTGGGGCAAGTGTTTTAAGTTATGCCCCAGAGGCTTATAAGGGTTTTATGTAAGGGGTGTTTATATAAACTTCGGAGGTGGCTCATTTGATTAGAAATTGGAATTTCTAGTTCACTTTTTAAGAGTCTAAAAGAGATCCGAGCCCAACTAGCCCCCCCCCCTCTCCCTTGCCTTTTTTCCCCAAATCCATCCAATATAAATTTTGACATAGCCATTTTTTAAAAATATTTTGAACATCAAATAACAAAAACTCCAGGGTCGACACAACCCCCCAGAGTCCGGGGGAAGTGTTTTAACTTATGCGCCGGAGGCGTATAAGGTGCTTATGTAAGAGGTGGTCGCATAAATTTTGAAGTTGGCTCATTTGATTGGCAATTGAAACTTCTATTTACTTTTTTATAAGTCAAAAGTTAACAAAGGGCATCTACCTCCTCCCCTGACGCAAAGACACTCTTTTCCCCAAATGTATCAAATGAAAATTTTGAGATACCCAGTTTGTTTGAAATAGTCCAACGATAAGATAACAAAACTTCGTTTTCAACATAACCCCCACCCCCAGAGCCAGAGGAAGAGTTGTAACTTGTGCCATGGGGCAAATAAGGTTTTTATGGAAGAGATGGTCGTGTAAACTTCGGAGGGGACTAAAATGATTTGAAATTGAAAGTTCAAATTCACATTCCGCCGGGTGAATACGAGAAGTGCCAGTTCTGCCGGGTGAATTTTTCTGTTCTGCCAGGCGAATTTTTCTTAAGCTAAGTAATAGGCTAAGCAAGTTATAAAAATAATAAGAAAAGCAGAGGTTCCGCCGAAGAATTTTACGATCGCATCATCCGAGCCGTTATAGCTTATCTCGTGCCGTTGAGGGCTGCACCGGCTGTAAGGGGGGGGGGAATAAATAAATGGGTGACCGCGCCACTCGCTGAACGCGAGAAAATAAAATACGTAACTATAAAAATGTAACCTGTTTTCCTTGGGTTATCTCGAAATCAATTACCTCTAATGTTGTCAAGAAATCAGATTCCTGGGAGCGTCACCAATGGAGACATACGAACTATTTACCTGCTGTGTGATTAGATACAGACATATAAATGAAACAAATACAAATAGAAAAGTAATAGTTTTATTGAGACTTGCATTTAGGTGTACAACAGTGCTTTGCTTCAACTGACAATGACAGAGGTAAAGATGATAATGATCAAATCTCTACAATGACTGCATAATAATTATTCTGATCAACGAATGTCCAACAATAATTCTGACAAAAGAATCGAAAAGATTATGACAACTGAATGCCAATAATAATAATTCTGATCCACGAATGCCCCGAAAAAACAGTTTTACAACACTATAAAACATAGTTTTGGTCCTGCGCTCTAAGAGCTAATTCACGATTGGCCCAAGTCCCGTGGAGGGGCCTGCCACCTTATCATTATGTAGACGAACTCACTTTATTATGCTAACTACCTATCCAATAATTTGTTTTAAATATTTTTGATGATTAAACGTTCATAACTTAAGCTTCCTGTGAACTCTGTATTAAGTGATTTTTTTATTACCAAATATCTTAGCGAAATTCAAAACCGAATAGCGTTGTTGTTTGGCTGAAGCTAAAATGCAATTTCTCCTTTTGCTGATTAAGAACTTTTCCTTTTTTTGAAACTAGATTTAAACTTAATTAGAGGAAGTCGGAATTATTTTTAGAAAGAAAGAATTTTATTTTTTTGTATTTTAAATATATCACATACTACTCACGGTGCAACATTTTAAGAGTCAAAAGTGATCCAATGGTGACTAGCCCCCTCTCCTCCCCCCCCCTTTTCCCAACCTCCTTCTCCCCAAATGCGTCCAATGGAATTTTTTATCTATTCATTTGGTGCAAAATAGACCAAAGATAACATAACTTAAACTCCGGGGATAAAACAACCCTCCCCCCCTTAGAATCCAGGGGCTAGTGTTGTAAAATGTGCCCTGGGGGCATATATGGTTTTTATGGAAGGGATGGTCGTATAAACTTCGAAGAGGCCTTATTCGATTGTAAATCATAATTTTTAGTGTCCTTCCCAAGAGTCAAAAGTGATCGGAGGGCAACTATCCCCCCAGGCCCTTTTTCCCCAAATGCATCCAACCAGAATTTTGAGATTTTATGAGCTATTTTATTCAAAATAATGTAAAGATCAAATAAAAAAAAATCCGGGGTCATAACAAAACTTTGGTTAGGGGAGGCTGGGTTAGGTTAGATTTTAACCCATTTCTGATTTACCCTAATCTATCCAAACACAATCTAAACTAACATAATCTAGCCTAACTTTAACTTTTACCATCAAAGCTTGCATAAGATTGAAAAAGCTGACTCGCAAAGCTAATTGAATCCAAGCAGAGAGAAAGGAATTTCTAAGATTCACCGGTGAATTTCGTCATTAACCAGATTTCGGACATTCACGGTAACATGCACCGCAGGGTAGTGCAACACTGCAACACTGCAATGTAGGTATGTTTGGTACTTGTACATTATAACTAAACCGGCGTTATACACGAGAGAAGTCAAGTTTGGTTAATGCTGATGAAATAAAATAGGATGAATATATAATAGTTTAGAAACAAATTTGGGCTATATATTTGCACATTTGTACATTATATCTTGCACAGGGGGGGGGGGGTAAGCATAGAATATATTAAATACATAACCTAACCTAAACTAGGTACCTTCCCCCCCCTAAACCCCAAAAAACAATCGTTTAAATATTGTAAGCTCAAGGAGAAACCACGCTTTGCCATCAATTTTTCGGTACTTAAGTATTAAACGTACTCTTTTATATAACGCAATGAAACCAGTCACGAAAAACCCGCTAAAGACGGGTTAATTCAAGAGACCGCTATAGTCATGCAATACAAAGCGTGGTTTTCATTGCGTTTACGATATTTAAACTGCTGTTTTGGGGGGTTTAGGGGGGGAAAGGTACCTAGGTTAGGTTAGGTTACGTATTTAATATATGGTACGCTTTACCCCACCCCCACCCCTAATGTGCAAATATATAGCCCAAATTTGTTTCTAAACTATTATATATTCATCCTATTTTATTTTCTTTCATGGGCTTTAACCAAACTTGACTTCTTTAGCAGTATATAAAATAGTACGTTTAATACATGAGTACCAATTTATCTAGCAAATACCCGTTTGCCTGATTTCGTGTCTGGTTTCCTTGTACAGTCTATAGCGCGGGTACCGTCCGTTTTAATTAAGTACAGTATGTTTTAATTAAATATTTTAGTTGGTATTTTGGTTAAGCTACATTAGGTTAAAAACATTTAATATAATATGTTCTGGGGGGCCTGATTTAAATAATTATCTGTTGTAGTTTCCATAATTTTATTACTAAACCATCTTATTTTCATCCTGTTTAGGTATATCTTTTATTAGGATTTGCCTAACTTCACTTCCTGAGCGTGGTGGCTATAAGAGATAAGTACCCATTTTCGATTTTACTTACCTGTTTTCGCCATTTGGTACCTGTGTCATACCGAGATACTACCTTTTCATGTTTTGAAATACCAATCGATTTAAATAAAACCTCAAATCTGCTGATAGCTAAACTTACAAGTAGCTACAGATTATTATGGCAAAGAATGCGTGCATATTCGTAGACGAATTTAAATAATTAATACCTCACGATAGCATTGTGGATCTGGCCAAGCCCGCAATTCATGGGTATTCAAGTTCAATCCCTACTATCGTGAGGAAGCGTTCATTGTTCAGTTGTTTGGCATAATTTTTTCATTCTTGTTTGAATCAGTTTCTTTCTGACTCTAAAGAATTTTTCTTTTTTTAAATAAATAAGGACAAGTTGCACCGCGAATGCGCCTAATACGAAATTCTAATATGTATTAGCTATTTCAAAGTTTTATTCAATTGCTTTTTGGCGTTAACCGAAATAATATTTGCCATTTCTGAATTAGTTTCAATGCAAGTTCTTCCTCACTTGACAGTGTTTTCTGGTTTTTTAATTTCTGGTTACCATGGGTTACATTTTGTTTTTTACTAGATTATGGCGCATGCCGCAACCATACTCTAAAAAAATTAAAGCAAGTACGCTAAAATTTATCCAGGGGGTGGGAGCAGGGGTACAAATTGTAGGTTGGATAGTTGGGGCAACTCTCCTAGATTCCCCTGCCCCCCTTGATTTTCAATATACCTTTTGAGGTATTTTATTGAAAAATATCTCTTTGGTATTTTTATTGGAAAAATTGAAAAACTACAAAATTAAACCCCTCCCTGGATCTGAAATTTATAATTTTGCCTCCACCTTCTTTTATTTTGTCAATTAGTTCTCCATATTCAAATATATACTCAATATTCAAATATATTGAGTATATTTGGTGCCGAACTTGAAACAAATAAAAGTTATGATAAATAAATGCAGTGTTGACGTCTTCTGAAGGTTTCTTTTTTCTTATGCTGATGTATATTTTATAGGCTTTCTCTTGCGAAGGTCTTTATTTTTTAAGGCGAATTTTTTCTGGGCAACAGTGCTTATGAAAGTTAAACGACGAGCAAGAACTAACGATTTAAAAAAAAGTTGTTGTCTTTCGTTGATGTATTAAAACCGCAGTAGAGCAGGAAAATAACATATTTGGATTAAGAATTGCTAATAGAACAAGAAGTATATAAATCTGGCATATAAAAGTTGATTTTTGGGAACTATGGCAAACTATGGCAAAGCCATGTTTATAAACCTTTTATTTAAAATATACGAAAAATGTGGCCTGGATCCCACTCTTAGGACTATAATAAAAGAATAATCGAAAAGGCTTAGGACAAGTTTTACGAAGGAAGAACTGCAGATTTTCAAAGTTTGGGCCTTTGGGCCATCCATCTGTACCAAAGAAAAACAGGCTTTCCCTGGACAGTACGAAGTTATAAAGGAGGTTTAAAGGAAGTTGCAACTTCATGAAAAGGGGTAAAGAATGAAGCTTTGAAAATAACGAGAAGAGTTTGTGGAGCTGTGTCGACCTCTGACGGCAAGGGGCCGTAGTGAGTTGTTTGTACTAATCTGCTAAAAGCTACAATCTCAAGTCACAATCATACTCTTCAGCAAAATTGTTGAATTCACAGTCAGGCCCATTAGACATGGTCATGGGCGTATCCAGAACTTTTGTTCAGAGGGGGAGGGGGATAAGAAACGCACCAAAATTTTAATACCAGCCTTTTTGTTATGTTTTTACGAGTTCACCACAAATTTCGGGGGGGGGGGGGCGTAGCCCCCCTAGATACGGCTTTAGACCTGACAATATTGTTTGTCAGTAAAAAAGAATTTTGAATATCTATATTGAGGGAATAATATAGTTTATAATTCATATTTTGAATTTACAAAACGGTTTGTCTATATGGTTTGGTAAAAAATTAGATGAGCCTTCTGTTGCTGGGTTTTGTGCGTGAATTTAAAAAAAATCAGAGCATGGTTGTAAAGCTTTCTATTTTTTTTTTAGAATTATCTTTTATTGCCCTTTCGTTAGAAAATTTTTGTAGTCTATTTTTATACAGGCTTGAGCTTTTACGCACTATTTAAACTTTGATTACATATTAGTTTGTATTTTAAATTGTATATCAAATCATATATTTTCTGGAATTTTCACAAACAACTAATGGCACAAATATAGAATCTCTTTCTGCGATAAGTTAACACGATTAAAATATACAAAAGAGGAGAACTCTGGCAACAAAAAGCCAAAGAACCAATTGCTGCTTCAAGGCGACAGCATTTGAACAAAGAAATGTCAAGTAGCAAAAAGAGTGGTTAAAATTACAAATAAAACTCTGCACCAAACAAATTAATTAATTCTTTTTTCATTTATTTTTATTAATTTATATTATAATTAACTAGTTAAAATGGAAGTCGTTGAAATAGGAGTACTGGTATTCTTCTAGTATGTCAATTCTGTGTAGTTTGACAGGTAAATAAAAGTTCAAATAGGGATAAAATTCTTTTAATAGACAGTGTTTCACAAACAGTGATAGAGATTCACAAAAAAATACCAGATCTTTCGGTCACATATGCAGTGACCGTCATCAGTAGTAAAAACTAAACTAAAACAATAGTTTATATACGAAATCAAATAAAACTACAAATTGTTTAATTCTCTAATTCTTTTCGAAGCAAAGGTGGAAGCTAGCCTCTTTGGCCTTCTTGGATTCTGTTCATTAGCGTTCAATGATATAACACTTAGACAGAGGTCAACTACATTGGTTGAATTGTGGTAAAGCTTTCTAATTTAGTTAATTATTAATTTAGTAAAAATATATAAGACGCAAATACGAAGTTTAGAAATACCACTTTTTATTAAGATAAGGAACATATCCTGCCAAGTATCTGTTTAACGGGAAATTGAGAAATCACCACTTCCTAGCTATTACGTGGGCTGGATAAAGGAAGGTGTGGTTGATAAAAATGTATAAAAGATACATTTTATCGGAAGGGGGAACTGATACTAACTTTATGTCGGACTGACCTCTGGTCCGTTGTTTTTAGAAATACCTTGGAATCTTGTCTTATCATTGTAAGTGTCTAAGTATCTTATTCTATATTATTGTAGTTTCTGAGACTTGTGGTCTACTTGGGACAGCCAGTTCCAGTAAAATATCTATATCTGGAATTATTATATATTAATTAAATAAAAGTATTGTATTTTAGACAGCCTCTCTACGATCTACCTTTAGCCCCTCGGACATACCCAGTTGGTACGCCTCATTAGTTCGGTCATAGCCTAAGGCACGCTACCAAAGTTTAATTACCTTAGGGCCAGAGTTTATCTTCCCTGTAAAGGGAGAATAAAGGCATCTACGACTACACCACTCAAATAACATAAAATACACTTTACAACAACTGGTGGCTGTTGGGAAAACTTGGTTCAGAGTACTAGATAAAAATAGTAGATTGAAATAAAGTGACTTTAACAGAGGAAAAAATGACTTCCCTATCAACAGTACTTGAAATTGCAAAAATTATACCAGAATACGCGGGAAATTCAGATATAGATGAGTTTATCGAAAAATTAAAAATGTTCGACGAACTAACAGAAGCGTTTGAGGATAAGGTCAAAGAGCATTGCGTTGCAGCCAGATTAAAGGGAAGCGCTCTTAAATATTTTGAGACAATTAAGGAAAAAGAGCCAAAGGACATCAGTACTCTAATTGAATCTTTTAAAACAAGATTTATAGAGATAAGCATCTCCGAGAGGCTAAGAACAGAGGTAGTCACATTCAATACCTCAACTAGTATCAGGGAATATGCAGACAAAATTTGTAGATCCGTATGCTTACAATTAGAGAAAGGCGGAAATGACGAGACAGTACAGAAAGTACAACTGCATACTTTTACCCAAGGGTTACCAAAAAGTTATTAAGACTAATATTATCACGGAAACGTAAAAATTTAGAGCAGGCTATAATACTAGTCGAAACAGAGGTAAAAATTGACGAGGGTATGAAAAAGTTTGATCAGATGTCAATAAATAACACAGGAGCCCAAGAAAGTATAAAATATGAAAGGGGACAGAAACGGGTGAACTTTGAGGAGCCAAATCGTGAACCAAAAAGGCGCGACGGAGGCCGAGGGTCGCCGTCTAGGAAAATAGCTGACAGATTCCACGACCTTGAGATATTAGCAGCTAATAATTATAGAAAATATGAGCACCCTCCCCCACCAAAGACAGATAGTTGGGGAACCAGCAATGACAGATCAAAAATATTTAGGAGTAACCAGGAAAAAAACAAACAATTTAAGAGAAAATTTTATTGCTATTATTGTAACAAACCAAACCACTATGCAGCAGATTGCTGGCATAGAACACGCAAAGAAGGCCAGGTGTACAAGACAAGACACCAGCTCAGAACACAGGGGGGTAGAAATTTAGGAAGGCAGGGAACAAATAATACTTGGCAGACACCTAATAATAATAATATTCCTGAATTTAGACCTAGGAGGCAAACGGTTAACAATACCCAGGGTCAAAGTAACAGCGCTGAAGAAAACTGGGATAATCCCAGAAATTTTTGGCCAAACAGTGGGCATTTAAACGGAGAAACCAGCCTGTAAGGGTCGACAGAGCTGTTTCCTAACAAAGACCCCTATATAGTTTAGAATGTTGCGATACAAGTGCAAATAATAATAGTCTACCGATTTTGCGTTGTTTTAAAATTTAGTGTTTTCAAAATTTACCATGTTTACTAGATACAGGTGCATCTAAATCATTAATTCGAGAGGAAGTTTTTAAGAGGTTTCCTCCTAGTGTCAAAAATCGCGTAAGCAGATGCCAGAATACCCTGACATCAGTGACAGGGCACAGGCTGACAATTTTGGGAGAATGTCCATTAAAATTTAGCACAGGAGATAAAGAAATAACTGTGACAGTGATAATATGCAAGCAGCTACCATTCCCTTGTATTCTAGGAGTAGATGCCATCAGAAAATATGGGATCGTATGGGAACCCATATCTGATACAATAACCATTAGCCAGGCAAATGAAAATAATAGGCAAATTTGCGTAACAACAGATAACGAGAGTGAAGATTCGAATTATAACCTAAAAATAAGCGGAAAAATCACAATAGAAGGGGGAACGACAGCTCAAGTTCTAGCGACATTAAACACAAAAGAAGGAAAGGTCAAAACAATGGACGCCATAATAGGAGAATATACCATAAAAGAATACCCCATGATTTTCGTGGAAAATCAAGTTATAAAAATTGAAAATGGTATAACATACTTAAATCTATCAAATCTAAGTAATAATAACGTAAAACTGAACCAGATAGAACTTGGATCAGTGGAAAAGATTACCAATTCAGAAATAAAATCTCTAAACAGTCCAGAATTAAGCATAAATTTCACTAGCCACGGACAATTGGCCTCATTAAAACCGCAACCACAAGAAGAGGATGGAATGTCGAAAACGGATTTTTTGCAACAATTTGATTTAAAACATTTACCGGAAAAGGTAAAAACTCGAGTGGAAAATATTCTTTGGGATTTCAAATGGACTTTTGCAAGACGCAAAGAGGATTAAGGATTAACTCACTTAATCACGTACAAAATATCAAAATATCAACTCCAATCAAACATCACCGTATAAAACACCTTATCATTTAAAACAATGGCTAGAAAGCCAAATAAGGGAACTGGAAGATCAGGGAATAAAAGAAAGTGTTAGCGATTGGTGTTTTCCGCTAGTAATAGTCAGGAAAAAAGATAACACCTGGAGATTATGTATATATTTTAGAGCACTAATGCCGTCACGGTTAAAGACGTGATGAAGTTACCAAGAATTGATGCGATTTTAGATTCGCTAGGAGGCACAAAATATTAAACTAGTTTTGACTTAATAGCAGGATATTGGCAAATCGCTTTAGATGCAGAAACAAAGCATAAAGCTACAGTAATTTTAGACGATGGAAGAACGTTCACATTTGAACGTATGCATTTTGGCTTATAATTTAGTCCAAATTGTTTTTGTCGACTAATGAATTTGGTGTTAAAAGATAACGAACCAGGAAGGAAAAAAGATACCTTGGCTTATTTAGATGATGTAATTTTGTTTAATGAAAACTTGGAAGACCACTTGGTCGGACTTAGAAAAATACTGGAAAAGTTTGAAAAAGCAGGCTTAAAATTAAAAACAGAAAAGTTAAAAATAGTAGTACCAAAATTTGTTTTTCTTGGACACCTGATAAACCAAGGTACTATTTCACCAAATCCAGAAAAATTTACTGTCATAGAAAACTTACAGCCTCCTAAAGATAAAAAAAGCTGCAGATCAGTTTGTGGTTTGTTAAGCTATTTCAGACGATATATTAAAAATTATGCAGCAATAGCGCAACCTTTGACAAACTTTTTGAAAAAATCAGATAAATTCGAATGTCCAGGGGACGCAAAACAAGCGCTAAATGAAATAAAAAGGCAATTATTACTGGCACCAATACGTAACTACCAGATTTGTCACAAGACTTCTGTTTGCAAACAGATGCTTCGGGGTACGGTATAGGAGCCATATTATTAAACATAAATTCTGAAGGAGTAGAATCAATAGTTCAATACGCCAGTAGGTCACTGTCGGAGGCAGAAAGAAAATATTCGACAGTTGAGAGGGAATATTTGGCAGTTGTAGTTTTTACAGAATATTTTCGACAATTTTTACTTGGAAAAAATTTATTTTACGCGTAAACCAAAAATGATTAACTTGGCTACATACAATGCAAAATACTTCAGCCCGGATGACACAGTGGATACTACGTCTACAAGCATATTCATATACCCCAATATATATAAAGGGCTGTACAAACATTTTACCAGACTATTTGTCACGAAATCCATATACGGAAGGAAATTTGATAACAACCATCCAGAACGAACTGGAAGGGCTAGAAATACTGTCTAATGAAAATATTTCGAATCATCAAGATAAAGATGATTTTTGCTTAGCGATGAAATCCTTTTTATCAAAACGAACGGAACTGCCAGAGCACTTTAAACATTTTTTAAAGGACTTAGATAATTTTAATTTGGACGAAAGTAAAAATCTTTTGGTAAGATATCATAGACCATCACAAGAATATAGAAAAAATGACTTAAACATTATTCCAGTAATTCCAAAATCTCTGGAAGGAGAAATTTTACAGATGGCACATGCAATGTTTGGCTGTCACATGGGAGAAGCAAAAACCATGGGGAGGCTGAAAGGAAATTTTTATTTTCCAAAAATGTACTCAAAAGTAAAAGCTTTCATACAAAGCTGCCAAGAGTGTGCCAAACAAAAGTCGCCACTGTGGTAATGGTTTCTAATTTAGTTAATTATTAATTTAGTAAAAATATATAAGACGCAAATATGAAGTTTTGAAATACCACTTTTTATTAAGATAAGGAACATATCCTGCTAAGTTCTGTTTAACGGGAAATTGAGAAATTACCACTTCCTAGCGATTACGTGGGAAGGTGTGATTGATAAAAATGTATAAAAGATACATTTTATCGGAAGGGAAAATCTTATGCTAATTTTATGCCGGACTGACCTCTGGTCCGTTGTTTTAGAAATACTTTGGAACTTTGTCTTATCATTGTAAGTGTCTAAGTATCTATTTATATATTATTGTTGTTTTATTGAGACTTGTGGTCTACTTGGGACAGCCAGTCCCAGTAGACAGAATATATCCAATTATATTATATGTTAAATGAATAAAAGTGTTGTATTTTAGACAACCTCTCTATGATCTACTTTTAGCCTCTCGGACATACCCAGTCGGTACGCCTCATTAGTTCGGTCATAGCCTAAGGCACGCTACCAAAGTTTAATTACCTTAGGGCCAGAGTTTATCTCCCCTATAAAGGGAGAATAAAGGCATCTACGACTAAAACACCCAAATACCATAAGAATAACAATTCACAACAACTGGTGGTCGCTAGAAAAATTGGGTCGAGAAGGCTAGATAAAAAATATAGTAGATTGAAATAAAAATGGCTTTACCAGAGGAAAAAATGACTTCCCTATCAACATTACTTTAAATTGCAAAAATTATACCAGATTACGCGGGAAATTCGAATGTAGATGAGTTTATCGAAAAATTAAAAATTAAAATCGAAAAATTTAGGGGTCGACAGAGCCGTTTCCTTACAAAGACCCCTATATAGTTTAGAATGTTGTGATACAAATGCAAATAATAATAATCTACCGATTCTGCGTTGTTTTAAAATTGAGTGTTTTCAAAATTTACCATGTTTACTAGATACAGGCGCATCTAAATCATTAATTCGAGAGGAAGTTTTTAATAGGTTTCCTCCTAGTGTCAAAAATCGAGTAAGCAGATGCCAAAATACCCTAACATCAGTGACAGGGCACAAGCTGACAATTTTGGGAGAATGTCTACTAAAATTTAGTGCAGGGGATAAAGAAATAACAGTAACAGTAATAATATGCAAGCAGCTACCATTTCCTTGTATTCTAGGAGTAGATGCCATCAGAAAATATGGGATTGTATGGGAACCCATATCCAATGCAATCACAATAAACCAGACAAATGAAAATAATAGGCAAATTTGCGTAACAACAAATAACGAAAGTGAAGATTCGAATTATAACCTAAAAATAAGCGGAAAAATCACAATAGAAGGGGGAACGACAGCTCAAGTTCTAGCTACATTAAATGAAAAAGAAGGAAAGGTTAAAACAATGGATGCCGTGATAGGGGGGTACACCATAAAAGAATACCCAATGATTTTCGTGGAAAATCAAGTTATAAAAATTGAAAATGGTATAACGTACTTAAAACTATCAAATCTAAGTAATAATAAAATTTAACAGAACCACGTAGAATTTGGATCAGTAGAAAAGATTTCAAATTCGGAAATAAAATCTCTAAGCAGTCCAGAATTAGGCGTAAACTTCACTAGCCACGAACATTTATCCTCATTAAAACTGCAACCACAAGAAGAGTATGGAATGTC
>JAQQPU010003012.1:42982-62498 GCA_029168905.1 Artemia sp. Kazakhstan ARC1039 | reverse complement strand
GAGAGAGAGAGAGAGAGAAACCTAGAGAAAGAACTCATTAGCTTAATTTTTATTTCCTCTCTTTGTTTGGCAACAAATCAAATGATTTTCCCCAAAAATTATAATTGCATAATAGTTCTCACGGCTTGCAATCTACAAACAAAAATATTGATTTGAGTCATTATTGCATGAAATCGGATAGGTACGAACTTAAAACCTGACGTCAGAATATGTCCCGGTTACCTGGACACCAAAGAAAACCGTTTCTCCTATTTAAGTTCCTGCATTTCCTTCCCCAACCTAGTTTGGATTTATTCTTACCAGCTGTTATTCCCCCAAAAGAGAGTTCAAAGCAGTCTGGGTTACATATCTATTCAAAATGACAATGAGAAACCATCCTCTCTCAACCGGAAACGGCAATGGATTAAATCTTAAAAGAAAGTTTGGTAGATACAGTCCAAATATCCACACAAAGAAATCTCAGAGCTGTAAAGAAGGTATTAACATGTCTTACAGCATACTAATGATGAACTATCTCTCCTTTCCGAACAAAAAATAATAATCAAAATTAGGAAACAATTAATTCTGTTACTAAAACTGTTTGGCGCAACGAAACTTGCGATAAAGAGAATTAAATGTCATGCCATTTTTGTGTATCAAAACATCCTATTAAAACCGTTTCGACGATATTTTGTATTTCTAACTTATGTCATGTAACTTTTTTTTTCCTTCTCTTAAAACATGGCTAGAATTGGGGTATGAGTAACAGAACAATATGATTAGGGGTATGATATAATGCCGAATTTTATTTTAGACATTTTATAATTTTATGGAGATATTTAATAGGGCTAAAGTTCGAAAGGCGCAAGACTGAATACAAGGGATTGCTATACAAAAAAAAAAGAAAAAGGAAAGGGAGGGGGGATGAAAAAATTCTAATTTTTTTAAAATAAAAAGATAAACCTTAAGTTTTATGTATATATATATATATATATATATATATATATATTGAATATTTATATATGTATACAAAATATATTAAATTTCTAAGTTTGCATTACAAGTATTGCATGCAAATGTATATGTTACGGTGAATGTCCGAAATCTAGTTAATGTTGACATTCACCGGTCAGTGTTCGAAATTCCTTTTTCTCTGTTTCGATTCAATTAGCTTTGCGAGTCAGCTTTTTCAGTCTTGTGTAACATATGATAGTTAAAGTTAGGTTAGATTATGTTAAATTTGGTTAAATTTGGTATTATGTTAAATATCAGAAATGGATTAAAAACCTAATTTAAGCTAACCTAAACCAACCTATCCTCGTCTAACCAATACCTAACCTCCCATCATCAAACCTTGCATTAAATTAAGAAAATTGACTAGTAACGGTGACTAAATCCAAGAAAAAAAAAAGTATTTCTGACATTCACCGGTGAATGTTGACATTAACCAATTTGGGGACATTCCCCGTAACGTATATATATATACATGCATTTGCATGCAGTACTTGTAATACAAACTTGGAAATTTTGGCTCAGGCAGTTCAAAAGTCTTTATCACTTAAGTATTTATAATTTTAGCCCTAGCCTTACCTAGGTAAGCTTGCTGAGGTTCACTCATTTGGATGAGTGCAGTATCCTTCTTGTTAAACAATATCTTCACACGTTGTACATCACCATAAACCCCTTGAAAAAAAGAAAAGAAAAATTCAAGTCAATTAATGCTGAAGACACAATGGTCAATATAGAATTTCAAACCGGCACTTACTAAGCACTTATTTAGCAGGAAGAGGAGGGAGGGTATTCACCTAAATTTTTAAGGTTGGATTTTTTTGCCGGGAAGATTAGTGTAAATATAAGTTAAAACAACAAAATGAAAACAGCTCCCTTCCAGAAGCAATCCCTGGATATTAATATGTTTAAAATACGACAAGCGTGTGTGTGTGTACACTTCTTAGTAGTGCTCAAAAATAAGCCGGCTAATCAAGATAGAAACGTAAAAATTTAACCTAATAATTAAGTGGCCTCGGGAATCTATATAGACTATAAAATACCCCCCCCCCCCCCCCCACACACCAATGTAGACTATAGTAAACCAAAAATGAATCAAAATTAACAAACCGGAATTTGACACAATGGCAAACCAATTGAAGGCTGATGATGGTAGCGAACGATTCGATCGGAGCAAGGTGGAATCAGGCCATAATAGTGAGGACCAAATGCTGAAGCTCAACTTTCGTGTGGGCCAAAGGCAAGAGCCAATGGAGGGAGAGGGATAAAAAAGCTGATTCTTTTGCTGACATGGACATACTAGCAGCGAAGCCCGTTGAACGACAGGCATAAAAAAATGCACCGTATTCTTTTCTGTGATGATCAACGAAATATTGTTTTGCCTCCCCCTACCATCCCCACAAAAAAAAAAATCCGAAATCGTGATTCGCCTCACAAAAGCTACGATTTTGGAAATGTTTATTTACGGAAAGAAACCCCCCCCCCCCCATCGCCTTAATCGAATTCTTTATCCACAGACACGCATAAAATAATCAAATATCGTTTTTTTTATTCAACAGACGCAAGATTTACTCGAAAAAGAACATAGTCTCGATATTTTACATATTGAAGAGGCCCCTGTTAGACTTTAGGGACTTATGCGTTTCCTTTTTTAATACAATTATCATGGTTTTTTGGAGCCCATATTAATTCTCATGATTCCAAAATTATTCTACAATATATTCAAGTTTCAAGCCTGAATATTTTAGCAGCAAATTCAAAGAAAAGCAGCAAAACAGACAGCAGATTTTCGCTACCTCCCTCCACTCGCTCGGGCCTTTGGCACTTGAAAATACAGCCAGACGTCCCCTCCCTCGCTGGCTATGGTTGGTAGCCAGGTCAAATTTCATTAGATACCAATATACGAAAATTAAATATTTACAGATTCTCGGTGAGCCATATCATGTGCCTTTTTTTGCAAGTGCACAAGAATCGAAGCAGGAATCTTGATATGGTATTGTCCCCAGCCCCCAAATAGGTGTCAACGGTGATACACCCAATCAAAAATGTTAATAAATATTAACAGTAATGGAGAGGAAACAAAGTACATATACATTACACGGACCAATATTTCTGTAAATTGAAAGCTTTGAACTTCTGCTAGCATTCCCCCTTCCTATAAATCTTTTCATAAAAAGAAAACTAAAGAGAAAGTTGAAATTTTTTTTAATTTAACCTTAAGAAACTAAACCATTTTATATGTAAATCATAAAATCTCTTTCAAAACATTCAACATGTTCGAAAAACAAGATTATTGATTTTATTTCAATTCATGAATAGTCACGCTCTTCCTTAGATAATATTGAATAAAACGGCCAAATTGAGCCCATCCGGCTCGGAAATACGGAAATTTAAAAAGATCAAACACCCTTATAAATTAATTGCTCGTCTCCATAGTAAAGGCGAGAAAATCCGTCAAGAATATTGCTAAGCAACCGTTCACTTTAAAAATCATCAATATTAGGGCTTTCTAAATCAGCAAGCAGAACTAAGGAGAAAACATCCTGAACTTAACAAACTCGAAACGGAACAATTCCTTATGCGTCTGAAAATCAGGAGAAAACAAATCTTTGGCTCATCAGAAGCATTCATGGGCTAATTTGACGTATTTATTTTAAAACAGGATAGAAACCTGGACACAATGTTATTTCTTTAATATTTTGGTTTCTATGTGTACACAGAGCCAGAAGACGATGTTTTCCCTTTTTCGTTGAGGCAGTGTACCTATGAGGCCTGAGCCTTAATCCAATTGGGTCTGCTCTGTCATACAGTACAAAAAAAAACTAAAGACCTTAGTTAAAAAACGACGCTCGGACGATTTATAGTCCCTTTCTTGGTTTCGCAACACATGCATGTAAGTCCACACAATTTTAACAGCAGCTCTTAAAACTTAAGAGAAGGCACCTTTCGCCAAGTAAATTCAAAATCAGTTTATTAGAATCACGAAAAAGATTTTTCGACAATAATTAACTTATTATATTTTATTAACAATGAAACTGAATAAATTAAAAAAAACGAGATCAATGAGCCAAAGCAATAAAATAAAAGGATACCCAAAAACCAAAATAATACGAACATCTTTTAGAGATGGTGGATTTTTAATAAAACATCCCTAAATGGATTTGGCATAAGTAATTCAAAGTCTTCGTATATATCACCTGTTCTTCATCTTAAAAAAAAAATCAAGCAAAAGAAGTCTTAATGTAAAAAAGAACCCAAAAAACCTGAATATTGGGAAAAAGTTAGAATATATATATATATATATATATATATATATATATATATATATATATATATATAACAAATACAAAAAAAACAACAACACACAAACACACACACATAGACATAACTACATAAGAGAAGCTTAAAGATAATAATAATTGCAAAGACAAACACTGGTTTCAATCAGACAATGAAGATAGAACAAACGAAATAGTACTACAAAGAAAACTAGGAGCTACTAGCATACTCCTGAGCAAAGATCATACTTCAGTAACAACGAAAAAAAATCTACCTTCTAATATTTTCTACTTTACTGAGGACGTATCCTTAATTAAAAAAAGTCTCCGCTTCTTACGATTATTTTGCTTTGAATCTTAATAATTTTCTTTAGTTACATATTTTTTTCAAGATGTCACATTTTTAGGCATTTATGATCTTTGCTTCTGAGCAAGAAGAAGAAGAGGAAAAACCTACCGAAAAGTGTAAAGAGGGCATCTGGAGTAACTGTCTAAAATAGAGTAGAATAGACCCACAGGAGCAAAAGACGAAAACGGAGCCAGAAATAGGGCAAGAGACCAGCAGGAGCCAGACGAATCAGCAAATAGAGAGAAAAACACAAATCAGTTCACATTATTTCAACATTAACGACTTATTTTAAAAGATAGCATTCATTCCTTTTTTAGATGAAACTATTATAATAAGACGAAAAAGAGAGAGAAAAAATAAAATCACTTCTGTATCTTCTTCAAAGAGCATTTAAATATAAATCACAGAGCTGTTCAAAAAAGCAGAACCTATCTATGGAACAAGCATATAAAAGACAAAAAAGAAAGAAAGAAAAAATCTTTTTTTTCTTTTTTTTTTAGAGGCTCAACTATCAGAATGCCTCATAATATCTTCACCAAGAGCAATATTACGCGTGACCGTTCTAATGGACGACCGACACATGGCTATTGAATAGAGAATAAATACAGAGGAGCGAAAAACAAAAGGTTAGCCTTATAATGGGACCCATATAAACTGAAACTCAGGGACGTAGCCCGGCTTTCGGTGGCCCTAATGGCACTGAAACAGACTGATCAAAAGTTCCATTAATCATACTAATATGCCACTTATAGCAGAACAAATTTGGTCAAATAACTTATAGTTAAAAAATCTGTGACACAAATATAGTCATAGACCTTATATAAAACATTTGATTCAGTATTAGTAACTATTCCATAAAAGAAAAAAAAGTAGCCCTTATCGAATTTTTTTCAATGCCCAATTAAACCAACCAACTGAGAATTGAAGTCTTAAGCATAAAAGTTATTTTATTATAACAAAAAGTTACAGAAAAATACAGACTTTCTTTTCTGTGTTCTTTTCAGATGAACGCTTTTCGAATGACAAACTACACAACATTAGTCCAATGGAAACAGGGGAAGGTTTTCTTTGTACAAAAATAAAAAGTATTAATAAAAGCATTAAAAAACGCACAATTTTTAAGATAGTCGATTTGTCTTTACAGCCATTTGATCTAAACAAATGCATATGAAGTTAAAACTTTTAAGACTTAACAAAAATGGAAATCCCGGACTCTAAATGAGCTGCTCATTCATGAAACCTCGAAAACCTAAATATATCAGTGAAAATGACAAACTGCAATGATGTTTCTGATTATTAAATATAGACACCAAACGGAGTTTTTTTTATGATTCAGGCAAGTATTCATCATTATTAAACGATGAAGGTAATAAGGATTCTTATTATTTCGTGACAATACATCGCCTCTAAATAATCTTAATTACTAAGGCTAAGAGTCTATCAACTGATTCTGACTATAACCTTGAGAGTATTTTCCCTCTAAAGTCTCATTAGACCACAACCTTCGTGAAATAGAGCGCGTTTCAAAATCTTAGGTATGGGCCAAAAGCAATTCCATATTTGAAATGAAAATCCACTCTCCGTCTGTGAGTAGATAAATTTTTCAGAGAAGCTCAAATGCACCTATTTATGGCTCTTCGAGATATTTCAGAGTTCAGTGGCATCAATTCCCCCAGGCTTCAAAAAATACCTTGCTTGGTATTTCTACTGGAAAAATTGATCCCACCCCCTAGATTTTGAAAACACATTTTGCTCCCTCCCCCACTATTTTCCGAGAATTGGCCACTGTGGGAGTCCGTAACCATAGAATAGCGATTCCCACATAGGGGTTAATTCGAGTTTTACCTCCTTCGGACAAACACTATTGATAGTAATTGGAGCCGGTCACAATTTGTCAGCCACTGAAACTGCGCCAGAAAAAAAATAACTGCATTACCAATTTTCAAACAGTTCGGTAATGAACAGTAAAAGTAAGGAGCGACCCGGCACAATAGTAACCGAAACTCTAAAAACCGGAATTTTGATACAAATAGATACATCAAAAGAATCGGATTTTTATGCTAATTTCTAATAGATAAGTTTCTACAAGTTTAATGTTACCCATCAAAAGTTACGAGAAAATTTGCCTTATTTTCAAAAAACGGGGAAAAACCCATTAAAAATCACCGAATCTTAATGAAAATCACATCACCAGATTCAGCATATCAGAGAACCCTACTGTAGAGGTTTCAAGCTCCTATCTGACAAAATATGAAATTTTGTATTTTTTCCAGAAGAAAGATCACGAATGCGTGTTTGTTTGTTTTTTTTTCATGGGGTGATCGTTTCGACCCAGTGGTCCTAGAATATTGCGAGGAAATTAAAAATTCTAGTGCCCCTTTAAGTGACCCAAAAATTGGAGGACAACTAGGCCCCCTCACACGCTCACTTTTTTCTAGTCACCCGATCAAAATTTTGAGATAGCCAGTTTTGTCCACCAGCATAGTCGAAAAATTTAATAACTATGTTTTTGAGGATGACTTTATCCCCCACACTCCCCTAGGGAAGGCTGCAAGTTATGAACATTGCCCAATGTTAGTATTGGGTATTGGGAAGTATAGACATTTTCAGGGGAGATTTTTCTGGAGGGGGTAGGGGTTACGTGGGAAGATCTTTCCACGGAGGAAGTTTTCATGAGAGAAGGGAATTTTCTATGGAGGGGGCACCGGATTTCCCAGCGTTATGTAAAAAACAATCAGAAATTGGATAAAAAAAACAAAACAAGTTTATTCAACTGAAAATAAGGAGCAACACTAAAACTTAAAACGAACAGGAATCATTACGTATACGAGGGGGTTCGACCCCTAGTCAATATCTCGCTCTTTACGCTGAAGTTTTTTTTTAGTACTTTCAAAAGAGCTATTTATTCTAAGTAAACGGCCTTTGTGATTCAGGGGTCATTCTTAAAGAATTGGAACTAAATTCGAACTTTAGTGTAAAGAGCGAAGTATTGACCAGGAGGCAAACACCCTCATATACGTAATAATTTCTGTTAGTTTTAAGTTTTAATGCTGCTCCTTACTTTCAGATGAAAAAACATGTTTTTTTTATTATTCAAAATAGATAAGAGGTGAAACTTTAAACATTGTTTTCGATATTGAAATTTAGTCTGGATCATTCATTATTAGGCATAGGGATATCCCTGATGTTTCATCTGATGTATCAATGCATAATGCCGCCTAAAAGTAGAGTTATATGGAATATTATTATCATTATTACATTTTTTACAAAAATAAAATGGTAACATTCAGGGATAGCGACTTTTTGCTATCTCGTGCTTTGTGGGCAAGGCGGATGCACTTATAGGATTCGACATGCAGCCCAAAGAAGAGACTCAAAAAGTGTTTTAAGTTATTACATCTAGCAATTCCGCCTCCAGACCGCTAGTTCTAATAAACATAGAAAATTTTGATACTAGGCAAACGACCCCTCTCCAATTAAAATATAGGCCGAGAAAAGGACTTTCATTATCATACCTGAACGTTCACTGCTTCCCTAATTGTGAAGTTTCGAAGAGTTGTGAAAGAATTTCGTTCACCTAGCTTAGTAGCTTTCGGATAGTGAAAAGCCTATGTCCTAGAATGTCCTACAAAACAGGATTAAACTATTTATACCTTGCAGCTACTATGAAAACTATTTACGGGGGTAGAGAAAATAACGGATGTCGAGGTTTTCTATGTTCTCTGAAAAGTAAGACAGCAATTTACAAATCACGACATAACGAGTAACAAGATACGACAATTTACCTCCTCACTGAGATTGGAAACAAGTAGAACGCAGCCAGCACCAGTTTGTCCCGGCAGACGAAGGGCTGCAGTATTCAAAGCAGCAGCGCCAGGAAGTTGGAGTCCTAGAATATATGAGAATATCAGTACCTTCTAATCAAACATTCTTAATATTTTAGGCCTTAACTCATTTCTTTCTTTACTCTCAACGTTGTCTTTGTTTAAAACACAGCCTACTTCAATAATGCTGCTTTAGTCAATCTATCCATTCCTACTAATGAATCTATGTAGACGAGTGTCATAAGGGAGTCAAGGAAGTTCACCACTGTCTGTAAGTCAGAACAGCGTTTTATGGTTAATTAAACGGAATTTATCTGGAAAATAGCAAAATATGAGCCGATTCGAATAAAAAATTATTTCCTTTATCTTTCGACCGAATTGTTCTACCTTTTTTTTTACATTTAACGAAGGTTAATATTACCACTTTTTGAATGGCACCCTACATTGCGGTATGCTAAACTATGTTTATAGTCACAGCACTGGTTTAGGAGCCGAAAAATAAAGAGGCTGCTATCCGATAGGAAACAACTCTTGATTAACAGTGCTATCAAACTAAGCTGTACCCTAACGTATATGCAAGGAATTATAAATCTAATTCAGCATTAGACAAACTAAATTTATAATAACTGAAGATAGTTCAATAGGAGTTAACTTTGCAGGAAAGAGTACAGAGGAAAATATCTGTTTGTGAAGTCCACCTTGATTAACTGAGAATCTAATTGCCCAAACGACCTAACTTGCCATTTTACAGATATACAAAATATTTTTGTTGCTAGTAATAAAATTCGTTTGTGCAATAAGCAGATGACAACTTTCCATAAGACACAGAAAACAGAAGGTCCTGCAAACACAGAAAAACTGTAGGAGATACTGTTATCCGGAAACGGATTCCCCCCAAAAAAAAATCTAAGAAGAAATATACCAGGATCGATTTTGAAAGTGATTTGGTTGTAGAATATTTTCTAATACTTTGACAAAGTGAAAACAGGTAAATATCGAATGAAAACTTTGGGTAAAACGGGCAAACATGCAGTACTTTCTCCTCTTGTTTTTTTTTTGTGTGTGTGGGGGGGGGATATATCTTTTAAATTCGGTTAAATCTTTTTGCCCTACAGTTAGAACCTTTTTGGAAACCAAGAAGTGTAAAACCATCCTTTTCCGTATAACTCAACGTTACTATAGGCCTCCTCAAGGGACTTGGCAATAAAGAACGAAGAGCCCATACTACCATCTCCTCAAATTGTTTAAGGCACACCCTTTACAATTTAGTAGGAATAATCTACACTTATCTTAAATTAAACGTATACTTTTGAAACCATGTAAGTATTCTATTTTCCCCTTTTTAAATTGTCCAATCAGACCAAGACCACCAACGAAAAATCTAAAAAGATCCCGATACTGATTCCCGTATCTTCACAAACGAAAAATTCAGCTTTGGCGATCTGAGATTATAGCGAGGACCTCAACTTGGGCATCTTATATCAGTACATGCATGAGACTCAGTCAAAACATAGGGGGTAGGGTTCAATTTGCTAACATAAGAATACTTTTTGTTGTAGTAAATTATGAACTAGCATATTAATTAAGTTTATCTCTGGTTCCAAGAACATCTGATTCATTATTTAATCATCTCTCCAATTCTTTGTAATGGTATTAGTCGCCTTTAAACCTAGATAATGGATATGACATTTTATGGCATTGTTTAGAGGAACGAATCTGAGCTCGAGTCCATTAGCCTAAAACATCCCACCTTTTTTACAGTCTATATTTCTTTTCAGGTAAACAAACAAGAAGGGAGGAGCAAACTGACCCAATTGAAAAGGCTAAGAAAGATTGATACACACTCAGTTCGGTTGGGAGCCGATATACAGCCTCTTTACCAGGGTGGCGAATATGGTCCACATGTCTTATCGTCATTTTTACAAAGTAACAACCCGGATTCATTATTTTTGACCAGTGCGCTTGCGCACTGTGAAGATTTTAGAAACTGTACCAAGCGTCATAAGATTAGAGCTAACGGTCTCATGAAACTCTGGAGCTTTTTTTTTGTAAATAAACATACAGTTTCTTACTTTCCTCTTCAATTATTTTATAGTTTTATCTTTCTCTATCTCACCCATTATAAAAAACCGGACCGAGGTGCGAGTGCTCCAGAGAACGTAGAAACATAAGCGACATTAGATCTTTTCACGGGTAGACAAGTCAGATTTCTCTTGAACGCGAAACTTGGCTTCAACGTTGGAACACTAAATTTTGAAGAAACTAATTTTAAATTAATTCATTCCAATACATATATGAAAATCGGTAATTAGTGGTGCAATGTTATCATTCGATGTTTTTAGAAATTAAAAGTAGGTTTCGAAGTCTCAGGTTGGTTTCAAAGGCATTTTGAGAAAGTTTCTGCCAAAGTATGTGTTCCAGGGTAATTGGACCGCTGATGGCAGATCAAATAAGAGAAGCTGTTTGTCCGCGCTAATGCAAGAAGAAGTGGGAGGGGCTGTTTGTTCGCAACGAGAATGCAGAGCAAGAAATTATCTGCGGTAAACTTACTGCTATTATCTTTATACTGTGATATTTACATAGAACGTAAATAAACACAGTTTTCTAACTTTCGTCATCCGGGAAAAATTCAATTGCTCCCATAATACAGATACAGCGATTTCCTATAATTTTACACGAAATATTGATAAGTTCAGTGGTAAAATGTTCGCCGGTTATGCGGGCAATTAGTGTTCGATTATTACTCGGTGCGTTTTTAAAATTATTCAAAAACATGAACTGTCATAATGAAAAAAAAATGTTATAATAAAATTATAAGGAGGCTAATGAGCCAAATACGGCCCTCGTTTATCTGCAATTTCTTTTTTTAATTGACTTTATTTGGATTTATAGCTGCTAATGAGAAGCCCCCCCCCCAAAAAAAAAAGCAAATGCCATATTAGCAGGGCCTGTTTATTCAAATATTAATAATACAAAAGTAGCCAAACCTATTGTCAAAATTTACATATCTATGAAAAGCCAAGCTTCCATTCTGTCTAAAACCTGACATTTTTATAAACTACTAAGATGCACAAAAAAAAGGTAAGGAAAAGTATATTCATTAACCTTAAATGTGCATATGTAGGTTTATTCAAATTTAACAATATACAAATAGTTAAACCTATAGTCAAAATGAGTATATAGTATGAAAAGCCATACTTTCATTCCATCTGAAAACCTGATATCATGGTCGGCCGCAACGATGCTCCCGAAAAGAGTGACTTTAGTTATTTCACAACAAAAAAAATGACCAAAGATAACAACCAAGAGGAAAACAGAGCACAGGCAGATGAACTACACAAGTCCCAGTTACTGAATTATGATCATCATCGCCCTCTAAAAGCCCGTGAGGTTACGGAAAATAAGGCTGGTAGTCTTATTTTATGTTCGATTAATTTATTTGCTCATGCAACAAGAGGACTTTAATGAAGTTACAACTTCGATTAAGGTACAAGGAACAAACAACCTTAGGAAAGTAGAACTTTTGAATGTTTACGAACAGGAATAAACCGTACGATTGGCGTTCATGAGTAAGTGTAACAATCACTGGTAGAATTACAATTAGCATAATTAGTGTCAAACTTCTTAGGCTTTTTTAAAATGCGATCGGTCAGTTCTGATTTCCTCTTCAAAACAAGTAATTCCACAGATTCAGCATCATTTGCACTTTCCCTTTCTTCGGAACGAGCTTTTAGTGCTGCTCCCAGCATGCTTTGAGCCCGAACAATGTTCAAAAAGTCCTTCTCTTCTGCTGCTTCCTCCATACGTTCTCCTGCATCTTTCCGAAGAGTATCACCGATTTCTTTCTTCTGTTTAGCCATCTCTTTTCTTAGTAAAATGTCTAGACTCTTGCTCCGCTATTTTCTGCTTCTAAGGACCAAGTCCTGGTCTGTCAATTCAGAATTTTTCTTTTCAGCTTCAAACTTTTCTTTTTTTAATTCATCTTGTTTTGGTCCAACACGGTAAAGTTCATAGCTAGCTCTAGCTAATCTGGCAAAACACAGCAGCTTCTTTGTGATCGGCGCAAGCTCAGGTTTGTACTCAGTTGCGCAGAGAATCAGCAACAAAGGTTTAGCGTATAGGGTCCACTCCTCTGTACGGGCTTGCATGCTAGTCATTAACTGAGCTGAACGAGAAAATACTCGCTCCACGTCTGCGCTTCCATGGCAGATCAAAATAACTGCTCTAACTACTTGATCCAATGCCTGATATTTCACATCACCACCTGGTGTCTTCAGTTCTAGTATATTTTGCCAATAGCTATCAATTCGTGTACTGTTCGTGGGGGGCGACACAGAATCCGACTGTAATAGTTACCATTCTCCCTGGACTTTCTCTGTGTTCGTCTCAAACGGAAGTTCTCTTGCGACATAGAGATCTTCACTGCAATCAGTCGGCTGGGAATCTGGCTTGGGAAGGCTGAAGTAGCTAAGGCTTCGGAAAAACTCGTTGTTCATAGCGTATTTTGCAAACAAATATTGTACAGTAGCTTTGACGTGCTTCCTAACTCCCAGAAAAAAAAAGGTTTCCTATCTTTCTGAGTCGCTTTTGAAAAAGCAAGAGCTGCCGGGATCCGCTCATTACACAAAGGTGCTCTAGATATACTTCTGCAGCACTGTCTAAGCTTTCAAACCCCACGGCGAGGTGATGGTTGACATAGGCACGTACAATCAGTCCAAGAAGAACTGTGCAAAAACGAAGCAACTCAAAATTCAAAACATGAAACAACGTCTCTTGTCGCTGAAACACCAGTGAATACAGTGAAGGTATTTGCAGAAGTCACTACAAAATCGATTTCAGCTTTCATTGTTGGCTTTCTTAGCCAACTGTCAATTTTCAGATACTTTTGATTTGAAATAAAGTGCTTTAAGCTCTTTTTCTTTAGCACGAATTTCAGAAAATATTCAATCAGAGCAGGCCATTACTCGATCAAGCGGTTTGCAACTTCTCCTATGGTAAGCCACCTACTGGGGACGTGCTTTAAGAACTTATGTCGCGGAGCCTTAACTTTTAGCTGATAATACTGGCTAAAATCGTTACAACGAGCAGACCATCCACTGAAGAAATGGTAAACAGCAATTATCATATCCGAACATTCCTCCCTGAGTTCCTGTAGTCCTCTTTGGAACGAATTATTCACTGCATGGATGTTGCAGGTACCGATATTTAAAAGACCTTTTGAATACCGCTTTTTCTTTTTCAAGTCAACAATCGACCAAGCTTTCTTATTGATAGCTGAACCATCGCCCGAGAGCATTAACAGTCTCTCAAGTGGAAGTCCTTCAACTTCTATACACTGGAAGAGCTTCTTGCTGAGATCCTCACTAGTAGCATTTCTTAAATAATATGTTCTAAGATGTCGAGTAATAACTAGTTTTTGCTCCTGTTTGTGGTCTCGTCAACTCCCAGTACAAAGTCATACATTTGGTTGTCTTTAACGAAAATTTCCCTAATATAAGGATAAATTGCCTCTGTCAACAAATACGTCATTTTTGTTGGCATTTAACGAGAAGCCTTCCGGGACAGCACCCGGGAATATAGTTCGAAAGACATCAACAACACCATCCACACAAAGATCCAGCAAAAGAACCATTGGCTACGGTCTTCAAGACCCATATTTCTGCCTTTGAAGCCGCATTTTTCTCGGAGAACATCTCAAGCTTCTTCTCTGGTACATCATTTCTAGCTTGTGACTTGTTTTCGGTTGATGTTGATCCAGCTTGTCTGAGTTGACGTGGGTTTAGCAGAGTAGACGCGTTAATCTTGTGTTCCTTTTTGGTGGCATTTTGAAGAAGAGCTCGAAACCCTTTTTGGCAGCTGAGTGTCTTTACATATTTTGCAGTAAAATGAACTATCACCATCACTACTCTTGACACACCATTCTTGCACTCTGCGTCCAGTCCCGTCTTCCCTACCAAACCAGTTTTCCGAAAATTTCGTTTTACCCGTCACTCAAAGTGACCTGAAAAAAGAACAGGCGTTGAATGGATTTAGAAAGCCTTTTCATCAACTCGTCTATTTATGCAAACAAATATAAACTCATAAAGCCAATGAAAGACGCTTATTGCTTCCTACGTTTTGCCGCCCCCTAAACTTATCAGTCTTAATTTGTACCCTCTGCAGGCAACATCCAAACACAAAAAGAGAAGAAACAATGGAAACACAAATTAAGAATCTGGGCCAAAATGTCCATCTTCCAAGCAGCCCGTTTGGGTGGATGCTTCAGTGAATGAGCAGCTATGGGAGGATTATTTGTCAACAGGAAACTTACCTTTTCTATCAACTTTAATGTCCAACCTTCCGTTAGTTCACTAAATTGCTGAAAAAAAAGCTCAAAACATGAACAAAAAAAAGTGACTTTAGTGACAAATTCAGTGAAAAAGTGACAAAACGAGACGTCCTAAAAAGTGACTATGACCAATCCTGTGACATCCATTGAAAATTATACAGTAGTTGAAGAGAATCAAGAAAAAGTATTTTTATTTTACCTTACATGTAAAAATAACTGTTTAGCCTTTGTCCTCCATAACAGAGGGGGTCCGGCGTACCCCCCTGAAAAATTCTTCCCACATGTAAAATTGAGAAGCCAAAAGGCAAATTAAGACAAATTAAGATAATTTATCAGCAAGAAATTGAAGTTTTATGGGACCAGTACCCCACATAATAGCATGATCTAAAAAGCGATCAGAAACTAAAAAAGCAACTGAAAAAACAAGTCTTCTCAACTATAAACAAGGAGTAATGTTAAAGCTTAAAACAAACAGAAGTCATTTCGCAAATAAGAGGGGCTGTCCCCTCCTATATCCGCCGCTCTTTAACGTAAAGTTTGACTTTTGATCCAATTTTCTAAGAACGACTGCTGAAAAACAAGGGCCCCTGAATTCAAATAATAAACTTATTTAAAACGCTAAAAGACTTTAACGTAACGAGCGAGTGGTTGAGAAAGGCAACCACCCTCATATACGGAGCAATTTCCATTCATTTTAAGTCTTAATATTTCACTTTATTTTCAGTTGAAAATAAAAAATCCTTTTTCTTAAATTTAATTGCAAAGATATGCTTTACTTCAAACTACCTAGCCCCCATGGATGATCCTCTGATTTGTCTAAAATCTCGGAGCTTTGTCTGAAAAACTTTCTGACGGCTGCATTTGGCCCACGAGGAAATAAGCTAATATTTAAAAATAAAAAAAAATGGAATCTTGCCGAGAAAGAAGGAAAGGGTTGACTTTGGAGTTACCCCCAACCCTCCTAAGAATAATGGCACAAAAATCTAATTTCACAAGAAATCTACACATAAAAATCTTCGCAGTCTCCCCCTTCTTCTTAAATTTATGCAATTATTATGCGATGTTAAAAACAATTTGCTACTGTAAGTCTTATCCGAGAGGCGAAAAGTACAGACATTCTTTTAGTTCAAATAATATATATATATATATGATTACACGATATTAATTTTCTATTAGAAATGTCACCATAGAAAAGTATTTCTAGCAAGAAAAAAGTCTCCACCCGACGGAAGAATGCAATTATTGTTGCATTAATCATGTTTCCCTGTCACGAAATAATTTAATAATAATAAAAAAAAAAACTGTTCGGAGCTCATTTTTTAAGAAGTACGCATTAGAAAAGAAATTGACAATTTTACGGCTGATATTGGTCCTTTATCATATCTGTGGCTCATTATTTTGTCAAAACCTATGATAGAAGGACAAAAGTCATATATTAGACTTAGCTTTCACTGTTAAGCTATAATCTGCTAACTATTATTTATATCACCTAGCTTCGATAGAACAGAGAATATTCACTTCCGTATTTATTCTTTTGTTCGGAATATATTCTCAAACGGGTCAAAATACAAAAAAAGACTACAAGACAAATCCTCCCAAGCATTTCTCGACAGCTCTTAGGGTCCCATTATAATTGGATGAAAAATTGATAAGTATTTTGAATAATTGTTGACGTGTTATATTAACAAATTAATAGATTGCTCTATACTATATACCAAATCTGGTTGTAGGCTACCGATAGCCTTTTCCTGGCTATGGGGCCAAGCGTCAAATTCACATTTTGTCTTTGACTAGTTTTCATATGATGTTCAAAATTTAAATAAAATTAGAATTCCTCTTACTCCTCGGCAAGATAAGATTTTACCCTTTGTTTGCTTGTCAAATGTTTTGTAATACCCTACCCGAGTCGGCTCGAGGGTCTCACTCTTACTACTTAAAAACATAAATAATACTTTTCCTGCATACTATTTTTTTTTCTTTGGTATGACTGGGTTGTTTTATGACTCCTTTATCTTGTTCGTATTTTCTTCTCTTTTTTTCTTCGCCTTTTTACCCCAACAAAATTTTCCATTGCAAGATATAGAACTTCTACCCCGCCCTAAATAATTGATATGTTAAGAAAGCGACCCCCCCCCTAAACCACTCATTTTGAAAAGCTAATTTTAATAATTTCTTACATTTTATTAGGTTGGTAAGTCCACGAAAACAGCAGAAGACATTATGTACTGTATGGAAATATAGGGATAATTATAAATACCATAAGGTTGGCAGAGGAAAAGCTGGATCTATTTGCCCTCACTGCTTTTGTGTCCTGGTGCAAAAGGGTGTAGGATTTTTGTTCGGGGGGGGGGGATAGGTGTACAAAAACTTTAAAAAATGCATTAAAATTTATTTATAAGCATTTCTGTTAAACGATCTGGAAAAACAATTAGGGGGGATTGAACCCTGAGCCCTTCCACCTGGATACGGCCTTGCTGGGGCATTTAGGAAATCCGATTACTGAAGCAGATCATGAGTTGGGTAAAAGAAAGAAAGATAAATCAAATCAAGGTAGAACGATATTGGCCTCTGTCTACAGCTCCGCAAACCACATAAAAGTCGTCTAACAAATAATTCACATCGACTAGGTTTTCTCTCAAGTTGTCACTTGCAAAGGTTTTCTTCTCTTATGGAATAAAAACAGGGAAATGTTTTTTCTTTCCTTTTTTCAGGGGGCATGAGATTAGAACTTCCAAATGAATTAATAATGGAGAAGAAGTAACAAGTTGTAAAGTAACTTGAAACAAAAATTGTTACAAAAGGATATTGCGAAACCAAAAGCTAACGGGAAAAGTTAGGAACAATCTAGGTGACAGTAACTCGACCGTAAAGGTACCAAGTTAATAATATATCGCTTCTTTTCGTTCCCCTTGGGAAATCTATCATGTGAATTGAATTACACAAATCTTCTCTAAACGACCGGAGATTATCATTTATCCTTGAGGCTAAGTCCTAAATCTTGCTTTGGGAGGAGAGGGGAAGGAACTCCAGTCTCCAAAAATTGAAAAAGAACGCATGCTGTTGTGCTAGACACTACCAGACTCAGGTCAACTGGGAAATTTGGCACGGAGCCCATACTCACGGAAGCATTCTTTTCAAAACAGCATATTCACAGAGCAGCGTTTTTGGCGCCGAGAACTCAATTTGACGAAGTACATTTACCCATTTTGATATTAATGCACAAGTGATCTGACACAAAAAATGAGCGGCGTTTTTGTGTAATGACTAAGTGCCAATCAAGCAGGATTTAGGGAATGACTAAGAGCCAATCAAGTGTTTTAACTATGAAACAAGGCCTTAGACAGAAAGAGGATGAGGGGAAACTTCACCCCCCCCCAAAAAAAAAAAAACATATTAGCGATTGTCTCCATAACTTCAGTATTTTTCATGAAAGTCACCAATTATTTACTTACGCTTATTCTTCAAACTTAGTCCCTCTCATCTTTATGAAATAAATTCTATCGTTTGTTACCATTTTTATGGCTTGATCTGCACTAAAGCCCAAGTGATGTAAGAAAGTAGACTTGTTAGCTCCAGCTTCAGAAAGTTTTACAGAAACAAAAAGAAAGACCTTTGTCATTGTTTAAATACAAAAAAAATACGTCTTTTTCTTTAATATATGTATATGTTTGTTACGGGTCAGCAAGACTCAGTAAATAACCTCTGATTACTCCCTTGCCGTATGTGCCTGACGTATAACCCTTACGGTTATAATGAGTAGACAATTTCATTTGAGATAAGGAGTTGTAAGGAGGACTGTTCCTACTTCAGATACTTAGCGACGGAGCTGCAACGATGAATGAAAGTACGATTGCAGTTGGGTGGTAAACCTCGCCCAACACTAAGTTGTACCAAAATAAAAATTAACTTTTAAAAAACAAAACACCCTCAACATAAAACCAAGCAAAATTTACTGAGAAAATTCATCATAGTGGCAAATCACCGTGATCGATTGACAAACATAGCACCAGAACCATTGGTGGGCAAAGCTTTGCAATGACATTTTTGAGAAGTTCAGATGACGATAGTGATGTTCTACGATGCCAACGACGTAGAAGACAGTAAAATATGGTGACGATGGCTACAACAACAACATAACAATGACAATAACACCGGTGATTTTGATATTGACAATGATTGCAATATTGGGGGCAATTATCTCCGCCGCCAAAATCATCATCACTGGTTTGGTTTGTCGTTCCAACACTTCAAAGCCACTAACATTAGCGTCAGTATCACCATCCAAAGCCTTCAAAAATGCCTCTTCAAAGCGTTACCAGCTTAAAAATCGACACTCTTTTATGTCACTTTTTTCATCTATTTGTTGTGATGAGTTGTGAACATAGTAAGGAGTTCCACGACATGTTATCCCTTGACGAATTGTCAAAATCGGACTTTGCATAGGCTGCTTTTTGGGTGGGCTAAATTTTACTGGGTTGGGTTTATAAAGAACCAAGAATATTACCATAGTAGTGTCTAACATTGAGGGTTGGGGAATAGGTTATAACAACCTAAATATAACTAATTATCCTGGATAAAAGAGGATTAATACAGAACCATGGGTGTAGCTGGGAAAGATCAGGGGAAATAACTTTATGCAACATGGACAAACCGGAGAATTTACTTTAAAGGATTTTTTTAAAGGTTGACACCTCTCCACCCCTAAAAAAAAAAAAAAAAAAAAAAAAAAAAAAAAAAAAAAAAAAAAAAA
>JAQQPU010003012.1:18062-40297 GCA_029168905.1 Artemia sp. Kazakhstan ARC1039 | reverse complement strand
GGGGGGGGGAATATGTTCAAATCAATGCAGTTCTGTTTTTTTTTTCAATTTTTTTTATGAAAATGACAAAAAAGAGTCAATTTTCAATGAAAAAACCCATCAAAGATGTTTTCAAAATCTAGGAAGGAGAGGGAGGGAAAGACCCCCCCCCCTTATTGACGACACTGTTAAGAAACCAAATGTAAAACAAAACTAAGCATCTCTTAAAAAATCGACATAAATTATGACAAAAAGAGACACTCATTTGTTTCCTGTCTCCGTCTGCCCATTCTTGCGAATTGAATCTGTAATTGATTTTGCATACTGGTTCAATTCAATTTTACATTCAAGTGATGATAAGTCACTTGTGTTGGAAAATTCCTGTTGTTATTTGTTATATATTGGCTTTAAAATTGTCAACTTAAGACGGCCGCAAAAGACAATAACGAATTTACATAACGACAGAAAAAAGATAAGCAATGAAAACGTGCGAGACTCCTTAGAACAAAAGAAATAGATCTCTTTATTTAGAACTTTCAAAATAGTTATTCTTTAATTATACGGTTAAAAATAATGAGCAGATCAAGATATAAACTATTAGTTGTGTAAACAACAAGATTTACTTTTTTCCTGAAAAGAATCTTTGTTTTTCGGAAAATAAACGAATGACCAGGCATATGCACAAGGATCTACATGTGGTCAGGTCCTCAAGACACAGCAAGAATTTTATTTGTCATCAAAACCAAGTTTTACAACCATTTCTCAAGACACTGATTTGGCCAATCGCAAGGTTGATCGACATAAAATAAATTTGCTGACAACTAATAAATTAGTTTATCATGGTTGCAGTGATAGCTGCAACCTAGTAAAGGACGAACCACGGCCATAGTAACCAAAAACTAAAAAACATGTTAAAAAAACTGGCTGGTGAAGAAAATCGTCATTTATACCTGATTCAGGAATGTTAATTATTATCTCGATTAGTCTTAATTGTAGAATATTACTTCGAAGAGAAATTTATTGGAGTTTGAAAAATAGCCTAAAAAATGGCGTCGAACCCAAAAAAGTACACTATTGGAATCATCATGGCCAAAAACCTATGCAGGAAACTTATAGTCCCCTGGCTTGAGCAACAATAATTAATAGATCAGTATTTTCACCTATTTAACATAATAATACAATTTTAATATAAATTTGTAATTTTAATGTCTTGAAACCATTTATAAATGCAATTATCAATCAATTAAGTAAGTTATTAGTGTCTTACAGAAGAAAAATATACTACTATGTATCCGATGTAGATGGTAACACTTTCACTCGTTGAGATTTCTGGAATACAATATATTGCAAAACGAATTTTATTTAGAGCCCAACTTCACAGCAACTCGGCTGTAAAATCAATTAAAAAGACAGCTGGGATAGACAACCTCATCTACATTTATCTGTCCAATTGTTTTGATAGGCGATATTACTCACTTCTTCTCTCTTTTATTTACCCTTGTTCGAAAACCAAAATTTGCTCAAATTTTCCATGCAGCCCTGGGACATAAAACTGCGATTAATGCGAACTAGTTTATTACAGAGAATGCGCGTCATTTCGGACGGCAGATCTACCGCTTGTTTCTGTAGACTCCAAACATCCCCATTACAAATTCGATGTAAAACTCGGATGAGAAAAAGCTATATATATATATAATAGAAGCTATATATATATATATATATATATATATATATATATGAAAAAGAGAGGAGAGAATTATAACTTTAGACTAAGAATGAAAATGTTCGGTTAGGTCCAGTTATAAGCTAGGTCTAAACAACTCAAATCTGATAAATATATACAGTATTGGGGCCAGTTCTGTAATTTTGAGTAGTCATTCAAGCACATTGCAGAGGTCGGTACCGTTTCTTTTTCTATTTTTTCCTACCACTTTACTTTATTTACCAGTTTTTAATTGCGAATATCCTCGTAACGCAGTCTAGCCATTTTTATTGGACGCAAATAGCCTCGTTGCACAAACTTGGGACTTTTATTGGATTTGCCATCTAGCAAATAATGATGTCTTTACGTTTTCCCTAGAAGATTTGCCACAGTTCCATCATTATTCGTCATTTAATCCATAATTAAAGCAGCTTCACCGTTGAAGCAACTAAAGCAGTCTAATTAGATTTCTACCGTTTGGCTAGTTTTGGCAAGTAGATAGCCCTCCAAAGAAGCTGGGTACATTGACTGCTGTAATAATAATGATAGCAGCTTGAAACTAAACGATCCAGACCTTGACAGCGATAGTGAGAAATTGACGATGGGAGTAGCACTGGTTAAAAAAAAAGAGACAAAAAAGAAAAAAAAAGAAAAAAGAAAGCTGCTTAGAATTTTGAAAATATCTTCTAAATCCCACGATCTTGTTGAAGCTATCTGCAAGATATAATCTTAGTCCATCCATTACAAAGGACATGAATGTTCGATGGAACGACAGTCTTGCCAGAATAGAAATGTGTTCTACCCGAAAAGTATGCGACTTCATGACACTAAAACCAGAGAGCCCGTACTTCACAGCTATGAGTAGTCCGTCGCGGAAGCTGTTATTCAGGTTCTTTGCCCGTTCAAACAGGCAACTGTGATAGCTAGTGGACATCATTGGCGCCCATAAGCTGTAAGTTTAGGGATGGACTTAGCTGGTCTAATCGGCACTTCCAATGCTGTATAATAGAAATCTCAAAACAAAATATAAAATATAAGACAGCATCATTCAGCCAAGGGGGGGGGGGGGGGGGCTGGAGCTCACCCTCTGTCCCCCCCTATGGGCACCCATTGTGGGCATAATTATGTCTCAGCAAGCAAATAGGTGCTGATGATCAAGGGATTACAGATGTTTCGTCATACTCCAAATACTAGCATTATGGCTAAGACACTCAATGGCCGCCAGAAACTATTAGCTATCCAGGTAATAGTTCCGTAAGAATATTGTATAACACTTTTACGCTTACCCGTAGTTAAGTGAAATCGCATGAATGCATCTCTCAGTGTCTACAACTTTAGTATCCAGTGAGAGTGCATTTATCATTGCTGGATACTTTACGCGAAAGCAAAACTTCTTTTTGTTAAAAAATAACATGGAAAACCAGAAACGAGTTTCCGATTTTTTTTTTCACCATTTCTATTTCGTTTTTTAATTGTTATTTTTCTGTCGCTTCTGTTTCGGCCAAAACAGAAACGTGCCGATTGAGATAGACACATTCTTATTACTAGAGAGTAAGGATTTTTTTTTCTCCCATCAATCAACAGAGCTCAGAACATTAATTAGTAAATAACAGAACATTAATATTAGTTAATCTAATTAGTTTTAAATATTCAACAACAGTTATTAACAATCACGACAAAATCCATTTGCGTAAATAACAATTGGAGAAATCTTGAAAGTTCTTTTACTAGATGGTAATGCTGAAATGACCAAATAAGGTGAGTGTACTGGAAAATAAATTAGGTTGTGAAAAATGTTAAATTAAACTACAATTAAATTAACACCACAAAATTCAATAAACTTACCCAAAGAGAAAGATACATCTAAACCAGGTTCACCAGATGGTAGAGAGGGGTTAGTATAATCACGAGATTTATCGTTGTTGAATTTGACGTTAAGAGTACCCAGTTTTGAATATTCTATCCGCAGTGTACAACAGCCATTGTAGATATTCTGTCCATCCAGGTTCTGCAAATAAAAAATAAATAATAACAAAAGCAAATGTATGCCATCTGTCCTGCTTAAACTATTTACGGGCAACATCTTTAAGGACAGCCTAAGATATAACTTCGTTTTGTCAGGCTAGTCTCAAATTTTGTATACTTTATTAACTTGTGCATAACTGGACCAATAAAGATTACCTCTTTCAACTTGGACTCGGATAAACCTCGAAATTGTCCCCATTGGTATTTGAAACAATTGCCACATTTTGGAATACCTTTAAAAACTGCCTTATTATGCCTAATTGTATTCCAGAGGAGAAACAACTACATCTATTTTGGATCAACTTCCTAATGAAATTCAGGGTGCCTGTGTTCAAATATTGAATCTTACTACGGCTTTCCAGTTCAATAGTCATTAGAACACCTCCCGAAGGCTTATATTCGGTATAGGAGTCTTAGACCTCAATACTGCTCAAATTTGAATGCTCTGAAGAGATGACTGGTGACACTGTAGGAGGCATGGACCACAGTTACACCTGGCCATGAAGACCGATTATATGACAACAGTAATGTTATCAGGATAAGAGATTGGCTTTTAACTTTTGTGGTTATACCAAAAGCCCTTGCAGGAATAAAAGCAAGAACCTCAGAACGATTTTTCGGCTCCCTCCTCATTAAAGGAATTCCAAATCATGGACCATTTTACCAACAGAAATGAAGATTTTCGTACACAAATTTCAGTCTTTCAGTCTTTCATGTCAGTATTTCATCTTCTTTCATTAATCATATTATTTTATTTACTTAATTCATCATTCATTTATAGAAAAATTGGATTTGCAAAACCGACGTGCTTCGCGTCACTATTCTACCACCTTTTTTGTTGAGTTAACAACAATATTGAAGGAGTATACCTGCTGACACTTACACTCGCTTAAAGTGTCGGTGCAAGGTTAGCGAACCAATATAGAGATCTGATATAACGATTTGCGAGATGGTATCAGCAGAAAAAGACTATGATGCGGAGAGACAAGAAACCAAAAGGGAGGTGTCATAGAGGGGTGTTTTGCATGTTCCACCACGGCAGAATGACTGTCAGGGAGGGAGAAGAGATTCAATCATCTCCCGAGAAAAAGAAAATATTTAAACCTTTATACTTACAACTTGATACACAACACTTATATAGTTAAGCTTATAAGAATCGAAGCGAAATGAACTTTTTCAAGAAAACATGTGATATAAAAACTGACAGTTATTTTTTAAACTAGCTTAAAAATACAAAAAGTTCAGCTTTCGCTTGGTTTTATTTTTTCATCGCCGTCCTATATAATTTACTGAACTCCATGGCCTGTGTAATTTACTTCCGTCTTGAGCTTCTTTCATTTTAGTTACCTTTCTCATTATTTTATTCGAGTACTGAACTAGACCTTAACTCTATTCCTGAGCGTCTCATTACGCGGCATCCCAATTTTCTGACTTAACGAGAGGTCATTATTCTGTAAACCCCGCTCTAACACTTGTTACGCACGAAAAAACATTTTTCTTATGAGTTTGGAAACCAACTTATAGTGTCACAGGAGCAAAACAATACCTATCTTGTCTTTTTTTCTATACCACCGATTTCAGTTTATTGTGTGATAGTGGTAAGGGTCTAATTTCTGCAAATTTTGCGGAACTGTGGAACTCGGGCCGGAGTGATGGATATATTACTTTATTTTTTAAAGCTGTGTATAATCCTTGCATGGGGCCAAAAATGGTGATTTTCATTTATCCCTGGAATCAGAGCCAGTAATTTCTGAGCTGATATGGAATTTTATAGTCAATATCAGTGAGGATTTTCTGAAGCTGTTCCGCCAAGCTTTCGTTTCTCCGAGCCATATTTCTGCTTTTGAGTAGATAGCTCCGTTCCAGCAGGCATCATGTCAACTTGAATTTAGACTAAGATAAAAAAAATGCTAAAAATGTGCGACGTCCCTTGACCCCGTCGCCAAAATCTTTCCTTAGCATAGGAAAAAATTTGCGATCCAAGAAGGAACATTTTCTAACGGTCGTGAAAGTGCTGCCATCTGAAGTTACAGACCATTTTTTGAGATTTTGGTTGAGTTTCCTATTTTCTACGGTTTAGGACTTAAAAGAGAGGAATAACATCATACCATATTTTACCCTTCTTCTCAGGAGATTTCCAGCATGACCCTTGTCGGAGGTGGGGCAATAAGAGAAAAAATCTTTATAGTATCGCTCGGGATTATTCGCTTTGCTTAAAAATCTGTAGGTGGGAATTTCTATAAGAAATCTTCATATGACGACCAGCCAAAGTAGGCCTCAGAGAGCGATCTTTGAATTCCTTAAAAGTGTTGTCAATCATTTTAGACAATAAGTCGAATTTCGTAAGATAATTGGCAAGACTAGCATCAGTACATCAGCTTTTACTGGAACCACTTATATTAAAACCGTAATTTTTGTGTAACAAATTGAAATAAACTATAGCAAGTGAAAAAAGAAACTGTGCAGGAATAATGAAATTTTCCAGAATATTATCCAAGGCAAATTCCACGTTGCATGACACTTAGTTCAAAAAGGGCGGTCAAAATGAAAATAAATGATATTCTTCCTTTTTTTTATCTGATTTAGGTCATTTCAGGCAATAAATCACAAATACCAAACTCATGAAGATTAAAAGGTCATTAAATATTCCCCCTTCATTTAGAAGGTAAAAGCAACAAGGAAAGAATTTATTGAACTAACTACAAGGATAACAATTTGAAAACACTACACTTACAAAGAGAAAGAAAGAGAGAGAGAGAGAGGGAGGGAGGAACAGAGAGGGGAGAGAAAGAGAGAGGGAGGAAAGAAAAAAAATTGATACTTTTAATTTGTTTTTAGGTCAAACTATATGCACTTAGGCACACACTAGTTTTTTTTTACGTGACATTTCAAGGGATGTAGATCTGGGATGAATTTCAACAGGGGATTCGCCCTTCTCATACAAGCCAGGCAAAAGAAATTTTATGACTGCCCCAATGTGGACAGTGCCATTTTGAAGAATAGGACCAACTTTTACTTTCAAAAAAGAAAGAACAACAATTATTACTCTCAATAAAATAGCCACATAGTTCGAACAAAAACAGAAAGGAAGAAAAACTTCTCCATGACATTAAACTATAAACTTTTTAGTAGTGAAACGACTCACTAGAGAAAGGATGAGATGAAAAAGTATTACCTTGTTTCGCTGCATGAATTCCAAATGAAGCTTAATAGGTTTTTATATAGCATTTATTCTAGACAACATAATTTAAGGAGTTAACCAGTAAACTTATAAAGAGAGAAAAGGCGGAAGATTTACCATTTTAGCTGCTTGTGCCATTACTACATCTGGATATTGAATAAGCGCTTGAAATGTATCTAAAAGAGAAATAAGTAAATTAAAAAACATATTATGATGATTATGGGCTAAGAGGTACAGTAAATAGCACGGCTTTATATAATCAAAACAAGTTTTAAGAACCTGCATTTTAAAGTTGCGGAACTGCATGGGATATGGGAATTAAATGTTTGTTTCAAATATAAGAAATAGAAAAGAGAAGACTAGTGACTTCAAAGACGACACTAATCGATACAAAAGAACCGATACCAAAACTGATGTATCAAATTCGGAAAACGGGTTACATGGAACGGGGTTTACACGAGACGAGTTTGTGTTTTTGCCAACTGTGAAGCAGAGGTATACCTCTATTTCTACTATTCAAAGAGATGATTACCTAATTCCAATACCCCGTGTTTGGGTCCGCGTTTGGTTTCAATTCTCTATTCATAATAGTTTTTGCTCGTTTTAGGTTTGACAGCCCAGACTTCAGATCTATCTATTTCTGTTCTTTTTCAGTTTTAAATTCACTCTTTACTGTACACGGAAATTTTTTTTTCATAATGTAGTTTTATTAAATACTATGAAAACGTAGGAACAATCCCAACAAAAAACCTCTCTAATTATATCTGTTTCTTTTTCATAGCAATTGTTCTGACAGTAAACCGAGGAACCACCAGCATCTGGAAAATTGTTCAAATTTTAATGCCTTTAAAAGCAGACAGACTTTAAATGCGAGAAAAAAAGAAGGCCAGACAGACTTGAAAGCGAACCTATATAACTAGGGGCAAAAAATTAACAACCTTCGGTTCCACAACATTAAAAAAGCATTCACATATTTCGAATGTAAAACCAAGCAAAAACAGCACGAAAAACCACAATTTCTATCAGGGTTGCCACCTGGATAGCACCCTGGCCAAAATTACAACTCTTAACTAAAAATAAGAATTCTTATTAAAGGTAATATAGAATTTTATACGCTTTCATTTTCAAGGAAAAATTAAACGTTACCCGATCGATAAATAAATATATACATATACTTTATCCAAAAATAAAGCAGAAATTTCATTTTAAAAGCCAGAAAGTTGGATAGATATTTTTTCAGTGTCGATAAATAAATAAATATATATTACTTTATCCAAAGATAAAGCAGAAATCTCATTATAAAGCCAGAAAGTTGGATGGATATTTTGTCAGCCCCCTTTAGGACAGTTTTTAGTTTCCTACAACCGTGGTCTCTGCAGCAGAACAAATGGGCTTCATACTATTTCATTCGTGCAAAATATTGGGTACTGATAGTAAGTTTTAACAACAATAACAACCATCCTTGCACAAGCAAAAGTAAATTCTACGGAAGCAAAATCGTCATTAAAATTGATCTTGGGGTTTTTTAAGAGCGGCACGCTAATTTAAACAGCAGGGCGTTACTGGCAACTTCACTCACACAAACATGGCATATTTATGAAAATTCTAGTTTGCTTTTTACATAATTTGAGTAAAAGCAAACATATACACAAAGATGACTTGGTAATTCAATCAGCAACTATATAAAAATCGCCACTCAATCGCCAAAAACCACCAATGACAATAAACAGCTCTGAATGATATTTACAATGTATAGAACACCCAGACTTTATCACAAAAGGCATATTTTTTCCTACAGTTATCTAAACTCAGAGAGCCAAAGTGAATGTATTTATTTTTGCATTCAACGTTTTATTTCGCGAAATTTATGAAACAGTTAATTTTCTCCTTTTCTCAATTGCAAAAACGACAGGAAAATCAAACTTTGACAGGCAAAGTTTTAGATTGCCTTTAAGGCCCACAAAAACATTCTTTTTGAGTAAAGGCCTTTTATGAAGAAAGAACCCTAGATGTCTCTGTTCAATCCTTTCACTCTACCATAATAACATGTATTGTAAGTTTATAATTACTAGTTTAATTTGATTACTTTTGATAACACCTTTTGAATTAAAACAGTCGGCTTAAATGTTGAACATAAGAGACTGATGTACTTTCAAGTCTGTCTTTATTAAAAAAGAAAAAACATTACAGATAAGGTCTCTTGAACCAACTCAAGTATTAGTAGCTGAAGCACAACTCTTCGTATCACAAAAAGTCGATAACTCATTTAAGAAAATTCGAAGACTAGACTGGTTTTTAGGCCAAATTCCTTTTTTGAATTGACGAGCTTTCCCAAAGTGTTTTTTCTTGATGTCTCAAGTTTTTACTTCGTCTCCCGTTTGACTTACAATCATTAGGCAAGAAAATAACGCTGATAAAGAGACAGTCACACAATCAAAGGAAATTATCTTTAAAGCAAAAATTATTTTAATGTTTTTTTTTTTGTTTTTTTTTTAATCAGGTGACTCTCAAAGAAAACTAGTTTGAAATTAGGCTAATGCACCAAAAATGCAACTTTATACGAAATCCAATTATCCAGACTCGAGTTAATGCTAAACAGATTTAAGAAGGAACTATTTTCTAGGAGAAAAAAAAAACATTATCTTTGGCTGCTTTATAATCCCACCCCCAAAGACAAATTCTCAAACAAACGCCTACAGAGTCAAGATGCCTGCTTCTGAAGGGACATCACTAGAAAACCCTTAAATTATAAATAAAAGCTATTTCGAGCCATTTTATTTGAATAATTACTGAGCCTTCCAGGGGGGACCACTGAAGATCAAAACATTGGTATTGCACAAGGGCATAAAAATGATTTACACAAAAACAATTTACAACCCTACCAAGAAACAATTTTAGTAAATATTGTCTTATGAAAACCACTTGTCAGTTTTTTTTGTTTTTTTTTGTAGCTATGACAAATAAAACCCTTTAAAGAAAATATTTACCGACGATTATTCTGTACAAATATTTCGACTACTATTTCAGAGTAAAAACAAGTAAGAAACTGTCACCTGAAGAGTTATATTTTGAGATTGGAGTCTTCGGTGACATTACTACGATTGGTTTAAGTTTTAACATAACTTGAATTAACTTATTAGAATATATATATATATATATATATATATATATATATATATATATATATATATATATATGTGCTATCTTTATATGTGAGTAATAATTGTCTACGTATTTATGTATGTATGTATTTATTCTGTTTCTCGAAAACGGCTCTATATTTCTCGGGAAAATTGCTATCTGGATATTCTCGCATAAAAAAAAAACGGTCTAGATAGGTCAGAAGTCTGAGAAAAATCGTTAAGAGCCTTAATTTTGGTTTTTGCAAATGAGGTCACTTACTATGTTATTACATCATATAAGTATTTTCTTATATAATGCCATGCATAGCAAAAATAAGATTGTTGAGTTTCCAACGCAACAGTTATCTATATAATATAATGTCTGTTGAAAGGCCCAAAAAACGAAAATTTGCAGTTGCAGTTACTATAAATGATGAATCTTTTGATCCAACACCTGAACTAATGTGTCAAAAATGAAGAGCAAAGACACAGGCTGTTAGAATATATGCGAAAACGACAATTAGAGCTTGTTAAAATGAAAATGAAGAACATACACACGCAGTTAGCAGACATACGACAACGAACAAGCGAGGGAGTACAAAATGAAAATGAAGAGCAGCAAGTCAATGAAAATCAACATGGACAGAGAGAATCAAAACGTGTCAAAATTGAAGTTTTTGTCCCACCACCTGAACAATTAAAACAAACAAAGGTTCGGTGATATGTCTTTCATAATGACAAAAGACAATCCGAGACAAAAGAAGAAGTTTTGTCCCACCAACTGAACAATTAAAAGAAACAAAGGTGGTCGTTAATGCCTTCAATACCTTGTAAAATCAAAACCATGGACTAGATAAATCGTTGAAAAAAAAAAATTGTCCCACCACCTGAACAATTGAAAGGAAACAAAGGTTCGGCGATATGTCTTTCATAATGACAAAAGACAAGCCGAGGCAAACGTTAAAGGTCCAATAAAAAAAAAAGCAATTATACAAAGGCACCACTTCTAATTTAAGGTCCATTTTGGACGTCACGACATCACGAAAAGGCTCAAATTTTCTAAGTTTTGAAGACAAGCGACAGTGAGAATCTATACATAGAAGCCTGCGGCGTGCCGAATGCCGGGGCCCGGCGGCAAAGCCGCCGGTCTCCCGGTATACTATCTTTATACGAGAGTAATAATTTTGTGTGTATTTATATATGTATTTATTCTGTTTCTCGAAAACGGCTCCATATTTATTTCTAGAAAATTGGTATATTGGGATATTCTCGCATAAAAAAAAGATCTAGATAAATCATAAATCTGAGAAAAATCGTTAAGAGCCTTAATTTTGGTTTTTGAAAATGACGTCAAGTACTTTTTTATTACATCATATAAGCATTTCTTATGACACCATACGTATAATTATAAATAATCAAACTTACGTCTCAGCTCTCAAAAGAGGTCGAAATACTTTGTTTTTGCACAAGAAAAAGGCACTTTTTTAGTTCGGTTCCACGAAAAAAACATGAACCTTTCTTCGATAGATTGGCAGTAGACAATTCAGATAAGATTGGTATTTTTTTTTAAGCCTTTAAATGATTAATCCATAGTCTCTCACAGATAACCTATACTGATAATATTATGCATTAAATTTCGTTTTCTGGTTATTTTGGACCCCCTTCCTCTTCATAAGCAAAAATAAAAATATATATTTTGACACTACGTCTAATTTAAGTACACACCCCTACTATTGTTATTAAAATAAAAAGAAACATATTTTTCAACTGAAAATATGGAGCAACAAAATATTTAACTTTCTTTTTATTTTATTTAAACGAATTTAAACGAAATATTTCATATAAGGGTGGATGTCCCCTCCTCAATTCCTTGCTCTTCGGGCAAAATTTGTGTGCTTTAAAATTTTCTAAGCCAATTCAACGGGCCTTGTGTTTCAGCAGTTGTTCCTAAAGAATCAAACAGTTCGTGGTAACGAACTGTAAATAAGAAGCTAACCGGCTCAATAGTAACGGAACTCTGAAAAAAGAAATTTTGATACCAATAGACATATCAAAAGAATCGGCTTATTATGCTGATTTCAAATATATAAGTTTCGTTTAACCCGTCAAAGGCTACGAGCCTGAGAAAATTTGCCTGATTTTCAAAAAAAAGAGGGAAATACTCCTAAAAATCATACAATTTTAATGAAAATCACACCATCAGATTCAGCGCATCAGAAAACCCTCCTGTAGACGTTTTAAGCACCTCTGGGAAAATTTATAATTTTGTATTTTTTTGCCAGAAGAAAGATTTTGGATGCGTGTTCATTTATTTGTTTTTTTCCCCAGAGGTGATCGTATCGACCCAGTGGTCCTAGAACATCGAAAGAGGACTTATTAGAACGGAAATTAAAAGTTCTAGTGTCTTTTTAAGAGACCAAACAGATTGCGGGGCAACTGCCCCACTCACACCCCCTTTTTTTCCAAAAAATCCTCTGATCAAAATTTTGATATATTTATTTTGTTCAGTATAGTTGAAAAGCCCAGTAACTATGCCTTTGGGGATAACATGACCCACCACAGTCCATGGGGAAAGGTCTTTAAATTATAAAATTTGCCTATTGTCTACATATAGCATTTGTTATTGGGAAGCATGCATACATTTTTTCGGGTGGGGGCGGGATGAATTTTATGCTACGGGAAGAATTTTCCATGGGGAAGAAAGTATCAAGGGGGTGAATTTTTCAGGGGAAATTTTACACTGGGGGAATTTGCCAGAATTCCTATACAAAATTCTTCTTATGTCTTACTTTTTCTTTGCCGACTCAATTTTACGCATGGAGATGTTATGAGTAACGATTGAACTGTCTAGATATATATCCGTGGGGAGGAGGGGAATTTTCCGTGGAATTGGAGCCAGATTTCCTGGCATTATTTAAAAACATCAGAAATTAAATAAAAAAAAACAAGTTTTTCCAACTGAACTTAACTGAAAAAATTCAAATGAGTTTAGTGAAAAAATGTGCATTGTCAGTTTAATATACATATGCTGATATTTATTCCTTGAAATCTTAATTAATTTTTGATGACTTAAAGTTATGAAAATGAAAACATTTAATAGATTTTTTTCAGTAAAGTACAAATTATATTCTGGCTTTTAGATAGCATAGGGTTTTAGAACCCTACTCATATTAATTTCTGCTCGTTTTGAGTTTGACTCGGTTATTTATTTTAATTTCTGTTTGTTTTGGGTTTCATTTATTTATTGATACTGATCTGTGGTAGTTGTATGCTTGGTAGATTATTTGATTCTATTTTTGTTAATTTTTGGTTTAAAAGAGTTCTTTACTTTTTTTGAAAAACTTATTTTGTGGAAAGTGTTTTTCAATTAATTTCTGTTCGTTTTCTACTGACATTGAAAAAGACTGAGCCTCTTCTGAAGTTGAACAACCATCCCTTCAATAAAAACCTTAAATATCCCCTGGGCATAACTTACAACCCTAACCCCTAATCTCTGGGATTTGTTCCAACTCCAAAAGCATTGTTAAATAGGATGGCTATCCCAAAATTTCTATTAGATACGTTTCGGGACAATACGACGTATGTTTGCGTGTGAAGAGGGGGAGGGGAGCTGCCCTCCGATCACTTTGACTCTCAAAAAGAGCACTAGAACGTCTGACTACCAATCGAATGAGCCCACTCCGAAGTTTACATGACCATGCTTTCTATAAAAACCTTATATGCCCCCAGGGCATAACTTGCAATCCTTGTCCTGAGGACTGCGGGGGGAGGGGGGAGTTATTATCCTCAAAAACATAATTTCCAGACCTTTCAAAAACGTTTTTTTTTCAAAAATGTTTTTTGAAACGTTTTTGTTTTACTTACAATCAATTTTGATTGTAAGTGTTTGGGGAAATGACGGACGGGGGGGGGGGGGGGGTGCATTTGCTCTCTTATCACTGTCGACTAATAAGAAAGGTACCAGTCCTCTCAATTTCCAAATGAATGAGCCCTTTTTGAAGCTTCTACGCCAAAAATTTCTATTAAAACCTTAGATGCCCCAAGGGCATTACTTACGACCCTTGTCCTGAGGGCAATTGGGGGAGGGTTGTCATCCTCATAGACATAATTTCCAGACCTTTCAACTACGTTGAATAAAAATGTCATAATCGAAATGTTGATCGTAAATGTTTGGGGAAATGATGGGCGTGGTAGTTGGGGGGGGGGGTGATTCTCCCTCCGATTACTTTCGACTATTAAAAAGGGCAATAGCCCTCAATTTCCAATCGAATGAGCCCCTTGTGAAGTTTCTACGACAACGCTTTCTAAATAAACCTTATATGTCCCCAGGGCGTAACTTACAACCTTAGCCCTGAGGGCTGTGGGGAGGGGAGTTGTCCTACTCAAAGACATAATTTCCAGACCCTTCAACTGTGTTCAACAAAATGGCTAAATCAAAATTTTGATTGGAAGTGTTTGGGGAAATGATAGCGTGAAGGAGGGGGGGACATTCGCCCTCTAATCGCTTTTGACTATTAATAAGGGCACTAGTCCTCTCAATTCCCAATTGAATGAGCCCTTTTTTCAAGTTTCTACGACAACGCTTTCTATAAAAACCTTATATGCCCCCAGGACATAATTTCCGGACCTTTAAAATAAGTTGAACAAAATGGCTATCTCAGAATTTCTATAAAAAACCTTATATGCCCCCAGGGTATAACTTACAACCCTTGTCCTGAGGGCTGTGAGGGGGTTGTCATCCTCAAAGACCTAATTTACAGAACTTAAAACTACGTTGAATAAAATGGCTATCTCAAAATTTGATTGGATGTGTTTGGGGAAAAGGTGGGCGCGAGAGGGGGGTTAGTTGCCCTCCAATCCCTTTTGACTATTAAAAAGGTCACTATCCCTTTGAATTTCCAATCGAATTAGTCTTTTTTGAAATTTTTACGACAGCGCCTTTTATAAAAACCTTACATGCACCCAGAGCATAACTTACAACCCTTGCCCTAAGGATTCTGGGGGGAGTGTCCTCATCAAAGACATAAATTTCCAGAATTTTCAACTACACTGAACAAAATGGCCATCTCAAAATTTTGATTGGATGTGTTTGGGGAAATGATGGGTGTAGAAGGGGTGTTAGTTGCCTTCCAATCAATTTCGGCTATTAAAAAGGACACAAGCCATTCAAACTTCCAATCACATGAGCCCCTTTTGAAGTTTCTACGACAACCCCTTCGATACGAAGTGCCCTAGTCTAAAACCAAAAAAAAATAAAAATAATAATACCTTGTGCCAACATCGTTCTTTACAATACTCCCTATGATAAGGGAGTATCACTCCGCAGAGATTAATTTCTACCCCACGCTCAATATCCGTTTCTTTATATACTTGAAGGCTTATGGAGAGTTAAACAATTAGGGCGTTGAAATGAGCTCTTTTAGGCATCTGCCCCTCCTCCTACGCAATGACCCACTTCCCTTCATTCATAATAGCTGATCCGCAATTATACACCACAATACATAATTCCATTAAAAATGAAATGAATCAACTTAGTTAAATCAAGCATTAAGATAAATATCCATATTAACCATTTATTTTGAATGCACTACATGAGTTTTCAGGAGCGAATGCACCCCCATACGGCATAGCCTCCTCTGCAACTGGGAAACTTAATATAGTTTTATGACACTTTTAAATCGATTGGCAATCTCAGAATTTTTCAATTAATAACAGCCTGGTCATCTTTGGAGCAAAACAATAAGAATACCAAATAGGGATATGTCCTTTTATTAGACAGTGAAACGAAATATAAAACAAATACTCTAAATTCTTATTGTTTTCGTCATAGAAAAGGCAGTGTGGTCATGGAGAATAATAGTAACGTCGTATATATGGGGATGACAGACCAACTTCAGAATCAGCAACATTTCATGTGCTATTAGAAGAATAAAATGATAAATTTAGCACCAGTAAATCCAGCATTATTTCATTTTTAAATAGAAGAATATTCAATGCAGTATTACAAGATTCAAGAACAGTTAGTGAACTTTCTAAGTCAATGGACCTGTAACTTGTTTTGACCCGGAAGTGATTGTTTTGTTTAGTATAAAAGCAGTTTGTTTTAATTTTGATAAATTAGTAACTCTACTGATGATGATGACCGACTGTGTCATCGAAATATTTAGAGTCTTTGTTTTATATTTTCGTTGCACTGTCTAATAAAAGGACCTATCCCTATTTGGAATTCTTATTGTTTTCGTCATAGAAAAGGCAGTGTGGTCATGGAGAATAATCTTTGGAGCAAAATCAGTTTGGTGCCACGAAATGATAGAAAACGCCACTTTCCCGTGGCACAATATTTTGGTCACTTAAAAAGGCAAAAGAACTCTTAATTTTCATTTGAATGCACTCCCTACCGATCTTCTAGCACAATCGGCTCAGTACAATCCCCCCTAAGAAAAAAATCGCATCCGTGACGTTTCTTCTATATAAAAAAAAGAAGAGCAAAATCCCATATTTTTGTAGATAAGAGCTCAAAACCTCTACAGTTGCGTTTTCTGATATACTGGAGCTAATGCTGTCATTTTCACTAATATGGCTTACTTTTTTGGGGGTGTTTTCGCCCTTTTCTAAAATCAAGCAAATTTCCTCGGGATCTTATATTTTGATGTTCAACATACTTATTGAATTTTATATACGTTGCTGTGAATGTCCGAAGTACTCTTTTCTCGGCTTGGATTCAATTAGCTTTGCGAATCAGCCTTTTCAGTCTTGTGCAAGCTTTGATGGTAAAAGTTAAAGCTAGGTTAAATTAGGTGATAAATCTCAGAAATGGATTAAAAACTTAACAAACGTAACCTAACCTGTCACCAACAAACCTTGTATAACACTGAAAAAGTTGACTGGCAACGCTGGCTAAGTCCAAGGAGAAAAAGGTATTTCGGACATTCACCGGTGAATGTCGAGACTCACCAATTCCTGACATTCATGGTAACATATATTTGAAATCAGCATACAATACCAATTCTTTTTTAGTGTTAATCGTTATCAAAATTCCATTTTTTAGAGTTTCGGCTACTATTAGCTCGAGTCGCTCCTTACAGTTTGTCCCCACGAACCGTTTGACAAAATTTGATACTTGAAAATTTCACATCTTAACGATCGAACACATACATGCACACAACCAAAGATTTCGGTAAATCAACGGGATTTCCTTGGGCTGGTGATTTAGCACTTCCAAAATTATTTATTCGAATGTATTTTCACATCTTGTCCCTGAATTTAGCCCAATTTGATGTTTATATTTCTATAAAAATCTTTTCGGAGGGTGGCTTCGACCGACAATACCAATAGCCCCCATCTCCTCATGACTACCTGACACAAATCGGGTGTCTAACATTAAAAGCTTAGCGTTCATATTCTTAATTTTTTAAAGTTATGATTTAAAACATTCCAAGCTACGACGTAGTTTATTGCTTGGTCAAGAGAATAAAGAAAACAAACATAAGAGGGGACAGATTGATCAATTCTTATTTTTTTTTTTTTTTTTTATATTTTAGAAATCAAATCAGAATAGAACTGAAGAATCTCGATAGAAATTGGAGTTAATACATGTTAATGCTTAACAGCCAAAACATAATCAGAATTTTAGAGCATTTGTTTTCCAATCCAATTTGTCAAACATCCACCAAGGACATATAAACAGGCCATATGCCATGTCTTTTTGTCGTTTGTTTATTTCTTCGATTAGTTTTAATAATAAACACAGAAATTTGGGAAACGAGCAAACGAGTTCCCTAAGAGAGCAGATGCACAGTCGGGGAAATTGGTTGTTTACTCCGTATGATATACACAACCGGAAATGAATCTAAAAGTTCTCGCCCCTCATCACCATTCAATTACTTAACATATGGTTTCCTACAGAAGAGTATATTTTGAAACTCAAGATTCATTTTTACACCACCTTCACTGAACTTTTTAGGCACAGATCTTGCAAGTAGAAAAATCAAATTTCCTGTCGCATATTTTGACCATATTTTGATCGTAATATTTTGACCAATGCAATATACGTCAGATTACATAATAGATTCGTGAATTGTGTTAATAGGGAGACATTGAACCTATTTTTTTTTGTATTATTTTGATAAGTTCCTATGGACCTTATAATCCGTACACGTTTAAGAAATGAGGTAGAACAAAGACTCCATGCGTTACAATGTAATCCAAATGGTGTGTCTATAATAAATTGAGAACGGCTTAGGAGATCAAATTGAAACCTTACGATAGATTTCTTTTGCAGTGCGGGGGGAGTGGGAACCAAGATGGCCTCGACTTTTAACCTGGGGAGGAGAAAAAGAGGGGCTAAACATATTTTGTCAAAAAATATGCATGAAGTTTATACGCTTTAAGTCCCTGTGGGACTAAAATATATTCACTGTTAAGTAGCGATGTGAACCGATTCGTATTACACGTACTTAGGTTAACAAAACTGGGTACCCGCAATATCTCAAGAACGGCTTGGGAGATCGAGTTGGAACATTTTTCGGGTGCTCGGGGGTAAAGGGAACCTCTATTTTCTACTTTGTAGAAGGAACAGGGATAAATCTAAAAGCATGAGTGTCCAGACTATCAAAATTGCATATCTCCAATGTCTCGGGAACGTCTGAGGGGATCCAGTTTAAGTTTCTAAGTAGTGAAGTAATAGATAGGACTTCAAATTTTATGCTGGGGAAGGGGACGGGGATTGGCTAAAAATGTTATACCTCCGGTCCACTTTAACGTTTTAACGGTACTTGTCGGTTACTGGAAACACACCCAAGAAGTGAAGTTAGGTTAATCCTAATGAATAATAACAAAACATGATGATAAAATAATACTTTAGAAACAAAGTTATGGAAACCCAACCTAACGCCCACCCCAACACTAATGTGCAAATATACAGCCCAAAGTATACAATTCCAATGCATTCTATCTAAGTCCAATGAATTGTGTCATCCATCACTTGTTTTGTAGCTATGATTCCGGTTTTCTGAGATTTAACCTAAGCATAATTCTTTGGTGTGTTTCCAATAACCGACAAGTACAGTTTTAACTATAAGCCCCTATGGAAATTAAAATATATTCATCTCTACAAGTAGCGAAGTAAATCAAAAGACATATCATGTTACCCGGTGATTAAAACGACGTATCTGCAAAACCCTGGAAACAGCTGTTGGGATCAAGTTGAAACTGGCAAAGAGCGTGGGGGGGGGAGGGTGGACTTCAGATCTTGACTTATGTGGAGGGGCAGAGGGGAGTATCTAAAAATTTGGTCTTCAGTCTGTATGCAATTGTTGGCACTTTGACCCCCTGTTAGACTAGAAGCTATTCCCAGTGAAGCAGCAATGTAGACCAAAAGAAACCATATCTACATGAGTTAGAAAAATAGCGTTTCAAAATCACCACAAGAACAGCTTAGGGGATAGAGTTAAAACTTCAAAGCGGTTTTGGGGGGCCAAAAATTTCGCTTAAATTTGGACTTGTGAAGCACGGGCAGAAGCAAATCTAAAGAAATCATTTATTCCGGAGATCAAAATGACATATGTGCAAAATTTATGGGGATTGAGCACAGAGTTGCAGGTACGCGGGGGGGGGAGGAGAGAAAGGGACATCGTATTTTGTACTTACAGGGTCAGGTAGTAGGGGCAAAGAAATGAGTGTCCCCGATCTGCCTAAGAAATGTGGCATTTTCAGTCCCAGCTCAGATTTGAATATATCAGGGTGAAGTAGTGAGGTAAATGTAGATGCTTTATATTCATCCAGGTTATCAAATTCCGTATCTGTAATATCTCGGCAATGGCTGGGGTGATAGAGTTAAATCTTTTGGAGAATATATGGGGAGAGCAAGGGAACTTCAAAGATTACGCTTAGAGTAAGGGGTAAGAATGCCGAAACATTTTTGTCTTCTAAATATCGATTCATCCGAAAAAAATGACCAATAATTTTCTCTTCAAAGCTTGAAAATTATCCATCAGCTATCAGATCAAGCGAATCTTAATCCATGGAAAAACACACTTGAAAAAACTCATTATGTCAAAAAAAAGAAAGACCAAAACTTTTTCTTCCTTGATTAGCTATGACTAGTAATACTTTTGTTCAGCTCAGTCACTTGACTTCGAATGTCTTTGATTATTTCAGACCAGAAGATTAAAGATCGGGAAGACACAAAAACGGAGACTCAAATTTCTTACCCCTATTTGCTTAGAAATACCATTCACGAGTTTCTTGTCCAGTCTGACCTCAATGCAGAAAAAAAATTGACGCTAATTCTGGTTGTGTCAATCCGTGACGATTGTTTTTCGTCTCTGATAGGATTGTAACTTACGTGGCATGTAGACAGAGCCAGGTAGACCTAATTGAAACCGGAGACATTTTGAGGATTGGTTTTGCGTTCTGATATTAGCTTAGACTTACAGGGGATGAATACAGAGACAAGGGCTAAATTTCTTGGGGGGTGGAGGTCAAGCGCTACCAGGAGCTTTGTTTTCAGTAATTTGAAATGGTAATATTTATCCTTTCCTGCTCATATGTATTTATACGTACACAATATATTTACACATCAGAGAACCCTATTCTTAGAGATCGCGATGGCTTCAGTTGCGTAGAGATCAAAAGTGAAGACGAATCTCGATCCATATGAACAATAATACCCCTTTCCGTCCATCGGATATTCTGTAGTGAAAACGTTATTAAGGTCTTATTCAACAGAACTACTGTTCATCGAAAATTTTGACTAAATACTTAAATTTTACCCAACATTGTAATTCATAAGCCGAAAGGCTGACAAAGCGGCACGCTACCAATCAATATAGAATTATTGATACTGTGCATGAAGTCAAATAGTTCGTGGTAACGAACTGTAAGTAAGGAGCGACCCGGCTCAATAGTAAACGAAACTCTAAAAATCGGAATTTTAGATACCAATAGATACATCAGAAGAATCTGATTTTTATGCTGATTTCAAATATATAAGTTCCATAAAGTTTAGTCTTACCCATCAAAAATAACGCACCTGAGAAAATTTGTCTTATTTTCAAAAAAAGGGGGAAACAACCACTACAAGTCATAGAACTTTAATGAAAATCACACCATCAGATTCAGCGTATCAGAGAGCCCTACTATAGAGGTTTCAAGCTCCTATCTGCAAAAATTTGGAATTTTGTATTTTTCTGCCAGAAGAAAGATCACGGATGCGTGTTTATTTTTTTTTTATTTTTTTCTTTGATTTTACCAGGGGTGATCGTATCGATCCAGTAGTCCTATAATATCGCGAGAGAGCTCATTCAAACGGAAATTAAAAGTTCTAGTGCCCCTTTCAAGTGACTAAAAAATTGGGGGGCAACTTGGCCCCCTCCCACGCTCATTCTTTTCCCGAAGTCATCCAATCAAAAATTTGAGATAGCCATTTTGTTCAGCATAGTCGAAAATCTAATTAAGATGTCTTTGAGGATGACTTAACCCCCACAGTTCCCGGGGGAAGGGCTGCAAGTTATAAACTTTGCCCATTGCTTACATATAGTATTGGTTATTGGGAAGTATAAAGGCGTTTTCAGGAGGCATTTTTTTCTAGTGGGGGGTCGGGGTCGGAGTAGGGGTTACGGGGGAGGATCTTTCCATGGAGGATATTTCCTTGTGGGAAGGGACATTATTTAAAAAACGATCAGAAATTAAATAAAAAAACAAGTTTTTTTCAACTGAAAGTAAGGAGCAACATTAAAACCTAAAACGAACAGAAATTATTACGTATATGAGGGGGTTCGCCCTCTAGTCAATACCTCGCTCTTTACGTTAAAGTTTTTTAGTACTTTCAAAAGAGCTATCTATTCTAATTAACCGGCCTTTGTGATTCAGGGGTTTGTGATTCGAACAAAATTCGAACTTTTAGCGTAAAGAGCGAGGTATTGACTAGGGAGCGAACTCCCTAATATACGTAATAAAAACATACGAATGTAGAAATTCGTTACGTAAGTTAATTTGTAAGTTACGTCAGAACAAAATTTCGAGAAAGCCAATTAGTCAAAAAAGGAAAATTAATATGCGAATTTCGTTTTAATTATTCATGTACGGTGAGCCAAAATCAAAGCTGCATTAATTCAAAAACGTTCAGAAATTAACTAAAAAAAACAAGTGTTTTTAACTGAAAGTAAGGAGCGACATTAAAACTTAAAACGAACAGAAATTATTCCGTATATGAAAGGGGCTGTCC
>JAQQPU010003012.1:450-13062 GCA_029168905.1 Artemia sp. Kazakhstan ARC1039 | reverse complement strand
TTTTTTGTAAATCTTCAGGTCAGTGACATTATTTTTTTTTCATAATATGTTTAAAGTAACACGCAAAATAATAAAATACAGCTATCTTTTGCAAAAGATTAGCATCTGCTGCCTCTCACGAGTTTGTTTATTCTTTTATTCTTAATCAGATAACTGGCATCATTGCTTAATGACTGTGTTCTGACCGATTTTGTTTGCTAAGTTGAGTAATCAAAGGCTAAGGACTTAAAAAAAAAAAACAGAACAAAAAAACAACAACTAACGATTTCAGATGCTTAAAAAGGAAATAAAGTAATGATGTAGTGATTTCTGAGTCAAATTCCGACAAAAAGACCAGACACGTAAACAAGCATTTTTACATGAGATAATATAACGAATACATCCTCCCTCTCCCCTGCGAGCCTGATGCATGTTAAAACCACAGAGAAATTCTAACAGTCTGATTGAAGGCAATAGGTGAGGTTTTCACTGATCTGAAAAACAAAACCTAAAATAAATCCTTACTATAAAGTCGCGTTTTCTTTTTTTAATGAAACCCCTAAATCGGCTTAAATCGACCCTAGATTTAAGACATAAAAGTTACTTTTCTGCTTCTCGAGAGGAGGTTCTACAAAAAAAGAAAAAAAAAGAAAAAACGAAATAGAAATCACAAAGGGACAAAAGATATAGACCGGAATCAAGCATGCCAGTTAAATATTACTTTGTAAGCAAAATATAGCAACTTTGATTAACCGGATTTAACATAATCATGAGGATTAGTGTGAATGAGTCCCCGCTTTTCTTAGAATTATCAGCAATTGCAATATTTGTACAATGCATTTTTACACTATATAGAAGATAATGACAGCAGAATTATTTTTCCTTCAGAAGTATTCGATTCTATGAAGTTGTGTTTCAAAGTTTAATTTTGCTAGCACAAAATCATTCAAAAAATGTTATTGCCAGATATTATGGTGAGGACAAGGAGTGACTTATATTCCCCAGCAAAATTGGGCATCTTGTACTAAGCCGAAATACTTTTGAAAGCTACACCTAAATATACCTGCCTAAGATTTGTAGCAGTATTTAAGGTAAGCGAATAAAAGACGAAAAAGGAGCGAAAAAAAGTCACGAGTGCCAAATTAAAGACATTTATCTTACAATGGGAAAAAAGCAAATACAAAGCTATGTCCAGTTTCAGAAATAATCTCAATAAAAGTTATTAGCCAGTTTCATAATAAATTTAAATAAACACACAATGCTTTGGCTATATAACAATAGTCTGCTAAACTGAACGAAAGTCAAAACAAACAATTAATTTGAACATCTAAACGATATAATAAAAAATACACAATCAAATTAAAAAAAATTACTATGTTTATGTTTCTAGGGCAATCTTAAGTTTTGCAGCAGCCTTTGATCGGCTTCACCGACTAGCGTTACGGGAACAACAATGAGCAACTTTAGATCGGCTTCATCGACAAGCGTTGCGGAAACAACAATATGATTCTGTTTCTTCATCACCAATTGAATACAGCAGTTGTCAAACCCACAAACGTCAAAAATGATATATCTCAAGAAGAACTTTGGTACAATTTTATTATCTGTAACACACGCGCGAAGTTACCCGGTACTTATACGAGACGCTGAATAAAGATAGGCATTACAATTGGTTTCTCACTCCGGGAACCATATTTAAACTTTAGTTTTTGGGGGTTTAGGGGGACTAAATGGTACATAGGTTGGGTTAGGTTACGTATTTAACATATGCTATGCTTTACCCCCCCCCACTCTAACGTGCAAATATATAGGCCAAATTTGTTTCTGAACTATTTTATTTTCATCCTATTTTGTTTTATTTCATTAGCATTAACCAAACTTCACTTCGCATGTGGTACAGATGGTGGCCTGCGTTTACCCCCCCCCCTGTGGAAAATAAGACTTTCCAAATTTGACAATTTTATTTTATTTCCGTAGGGGGAAAGAATTTTGGTACTTGTGTATTATGCGCCACTCACTCAGGTTTACGCTGTGTAAAATTCGAGAACTCACCAGTTTTTTTCGTTAGTTTCTTCGTTACTGTGGAAATAAATTTGGGCTATAGATTTGCATATTAGGGGGGGGGGAGAGTTAAGTATAGCGGGTCTGCATGCAAAATGTTTTTGGTACAAGTATTCTGCATATTAGATAGATAGACAGAGAAGTGTATTTTAAAGCCAAATACACGGCCATGAACATAGTAAAATAACATAAATGAAAGGCACAAATAACATAAAGTTTGATCAGCGATCATCATAAAACACTTAAATGAAACACTACATTAACATAATAATACTACTTAATGCTTGGAAAAACGGTCATTGAAAAAAACACACACTTAAAACTTGGAATAAACATTTAAATGAAACATGACATTTACTTTATACTGGGATTTTTTTTTCTTTTTAGTTAACGGTGAAATTGTTAACACTGGGAAAGAACGGTGAAATTGTCAAAAATATTTCCAGAATGGGCCAAATAAAAACACAAAAGAAAAGAAATAGCAACCTCACGAATAGAACTAATTAAATTTGTTAAGCATATTTTCAATCGGACAAAATTACATTCTTTACAACGACCAAAAAATACGTTTGTTTCTGGTGAGAAAGAATTAGAAGCAAATGTATTTTATTTCCCCACTGAAATATAGGACTATCATTCACAGAACTTCATAACCGAGTTAGAAAACAGCTTAAATTGTCTTTTATCTTAAACAGTATGGAAATTGAAATAGAGGGTTAGAGTTTTCAACCTAACTTAGAAAGGAAATGGAAGAAGGTTGATGTAGTGCATTATCTTACAAATTGGAAAGCCGAAACAGCTAGGCGAGGAAATAATGCTCCAAGGAGAAAACAATTCAAATTCTGATTTCCATAACCTGTGTTACTACGGTTTATAATTTTCTGTTTAATCGAATGCAGCTTTCCATCAAAGTTTAATCCATGCAAATAGCTTCTTATACACCAAGTGGGTTAAAATGGTCTTTTCGACTAAGTAGGGTAAAAGACCTCTTTTTGGGAAAGACCATTTTTCTTTGGCATTCCGGAAAAATAGCAATGGGTTTTTGGACCACCCCTATTTTACTACAGCATGTTGCAATGTGAGGGCAGTAACAAGAACTCCGCCTTCTTGGTCAAATTTTCACCAATAATTGAAAATGTGGTCTCTATTTTGACAAGCAATTTAGAAGAAAAAATTATATTTAATATTTGTGATTTATAGAATAAACATCAAGCAATAAAAGTTACATTTTTAGATCAGAAAAAAATCAGCTTTCTATTAATATGTGAATAAAACTGAAACACTAAAAGGATATATACATCAAAATATGATAATTGGTATTTCCAAAAAGAGGTCCTTGTAGGTAAGTCAATAAACTAATAATTTCAAGTGTTTGATCTTAAATAATTTTAATAAAAACCATATTAATGCATAGCTTAGTTTATTAGCTATTCTCTGATATACAATTCTTCTCAATTCCTCCTCGGTGACAAAATGTGAGGGTTTTGGTCTTACATAATTTTACTCAATTGGATACTGGTTATTTATTTACCCTGTTCTAACATTCACGCTATAATGAATGGACTGGGTCAAATATATTGAAGTTGATCAAGTATGTATCTTCATTGAGTCGCATTACGCATTAACATTGAGAACGCATCAACATTGGCTAAAGCGTTGACTGATTTTTTTTTTTTTTTTATTTGCCGTTAGACATTTTCCAAAACTTCAACAAAACAAAAGGAGAATCGAAGTACTAATCAAGGTTACAACAGGAAAGAAAAATTACATTTTTTTGAATAAATACATTTATTGCTTTCAATTTAATTTGACCATTTTAGAAGAATCCTCTTTCGTCTGAAGTTTTCCTTTTTATTTTATTTCATTCAAAAGTATAAAAATTCATGCCTAAATAAAGTTTTGAAACAAACATTGATGATTTTTGAAACCATCTGTTTAGTTTGTTGAAGTTTTGAACATGCGATTCATTTATTAATTCATCAATTGTTTTTAAAAGCGCGAAGTTACTAATGCAAATTTACTGCATATCATAACATTGGAATCAGGGCGATTAAAACCCTAGACTGCATGTTTTGAGCCCCAATTCTTGAAATACAAGAGAAATCGCTTTTTTTTGCATAGGTAGCAGCAATATATTTTTTTTCGCTAGGACGACCGCGAAACCGCAGGATCATAGAGATATTTAACAGCTCTTTTAAAAGCTTCTGATCATATTTATGCATTTTTTGTCTATTTGACTTGACAACACTATCGCAAAGTGCCATAGAGCACCATAAGTACTTTCAGTGCCATTTCCAGTGTTGATAAACTGGAAAATGGATACTGTTTCACTTAATGGTACACCACGGCTATAGACAGTCGATTGAATGCCGTGATGGAGACCCTTAAACGGGTAATTGTTATCTAAACTGATCGAAGAGCATGGTTTCTCATTGAATTTACAATATTTAAACTGTTGTTTTTTGGGGTTTAGGGGGGGAGGTACCTAGGTTAGGTTATGTATTTAATATATGCTATGCTTTACCCCCCCCCCTAATGTGCAAATATATAGTCCAAATTTGTTTCTAAACTATTATATATACATCCTATATTATATTGTTTGATTAGCATTAACTAAACTTGACTTGACCATTAAGCGAAACAGTACCGGGAAATGTAACAAAAGTAGGCCTATCATTAGGGCCTACAATATCCATGGTTAGAAGTCCTCGACCGAAGGTTTACACCCCTCTTCTTTGTATACCTCCCAGGCCCATTAGTAAGTGAAAACTAAAGAACGGATTTAAAATAGGTGTAACCTATGAGAAGAACTTTTTTTCAACTGCACATAATTTTCATGCATAAATATAATTCATATGAATAAATTGTAAATAAATCCGATTAAAAAATGTATTCGCCTTTTAATCAAAGGCAATTTTGTATCATACCTTCAGAAAGAGAATGGAAAACGGAAGAGCTCCCACTGAAGATCGATCTTAAAACTCCTTTGCTCAGAAACACATAGAGGAAAGCATGTTAAACATACAAATATGAGCAAACTAAACGACGGAGCACATTTTTCTCAATATCTACCCCTTGATGATAAATCACCCCAATTGGCCGTAAATTACAAATAGGAACACCGTTACCAATCGTGAATTTTAAATAAAAACACCTTGGTAATAAAGTTATAAACATATTCTTTCCCAGAAACACCGCAGCATATAATAGGTAATTATAATGCTATTTCGAGGCACTGGTAAATTACGCCCACCTACAGTTGTTTATTTCGCTACAGGCCAAGTGAAGTCTTTTAAAATGCCTGAGAATGAGAATTTCCGTAATTGGTTGAACTACTGTAACCTCTTGGTGAGATTAAATAATAATATAAAAAAAACAAGTTTTTATTAACTGAAAGTAAGGAGCGACATTAAAATAAAAACGAACAGAAATTATTCCATATATGAAAGGGACTGTCCCCTCCTCGACGCAACGCTCTTTACGCTAAAGTTTTTTTTTTATTGTTTTAAAAAGTAGAGTTGTGAGAAAGAATCAAACTTTAGTGTGAAGAGCGGGGCGATGAGGAGGGGACAGCCCCTTTCAAATACGGAATAATTTCTGTTTGTTTTAAGTTTTAATATCGCTCCTTACTTTCAGATAAAAAAAAAACTTTTTTTATACATATTTAATTGCTGAACATTTTTGAATTAATACAGGTTTCGATTTTGGCTCACCTCACATGAATAATTAAAACGAAATTTGCATGTTAATTTTACTTTTTTTTGGCTAAATGGCTTTCTCAAAATTTTGATCAGACGATTTTGAGAAAAAAGGGCCGGGGAAGGGGGTCTAGTTGCCCTCCAATTTTTTGGTAACTTAAGCGCACTAGAACTTTTAATTCTATTTTCGAATGTTTTTATTAGTTAAAAAATATACGTAACTTACCAATTAACTTAAGTAGCGAACTTCTATATTCGTATATTTTTATTAAGTATATGAGGGGGTTCTTCCCCTCGTCAATACCTCGCTCTTTACGCTAGGATTCGAATTTTTTTCCAATTCTTTAAGAATGACCCCAGAATCACAAAGGGTCTAATTAGAATAAATAGCTCTTATGAATGTACTAAAAAAAAACTTTAGCGTAAAGAGCGAGCTGTCCCCTCCTCAAAGCCCTGCTCTTTACGCTAAAGTTTTTTATTGTTTTAAAAAGTAGAGTTGTGAGAAAGAGTCAAACTTTAGCGTAAAGAGCGGGGCGTTGAGGAGGAGACAGCCCCTTTCATATACGGAATAATTTCTGTTCGTTTTAAGTTTTGATTTCGCTCCTTATTTTCAGTTTAAAATTGTTTGTTTTTTTTTATTTAATGTCCGAACGTTTTTGAATTTCTGCAGGTTTTGAATTTGGCTCACCGTACATAAATAATTAGAATAAAATTTACATACTATTTTTTTAAGTTTGAATTTTGTTCCAGTTATTTAAGAATGACTCCTGAACCACAAAGGCTGTTTAATTAGAATAATAACCTCTTTTTTCACGTAAGAGCGAGCTATTGAGGAGAGGCAACCCCCCTCAAATACGTAATATTTTCTGTTCGTATTAAGTTTATTATCGCATATTAAGCTGCTTGAGATAAAACTAAATGCTAAGATTGGCCGAAAAATAACACAAACAAATTATTGTTTATATCGGTCATTACTTAAAAGAATTCGAACAATAGCGCAAAGAGCGAGGTATAGACGTGGGGGCGAAATCCCTCATATACCTAATAATTTCTGTCCGTTTTATGTTTTAATGCTGTTCTTTACTTTCCGTTGGAAAAACTTGTTTTTTTATTTAATTTATGAGTGTTTTCTAAATAATGCTGGAAAATCCAGCTCCCCCCTCCCGACCCCCTCAATCAGTAAAAATCCCCACTGAAAACGTCTATATATTTCCCAATAACCAATACTATATGTAAACAATGGGCAAAGTTCATACCTTGTAGCCCTTCCCCCGGGGACTGTGGAGGATTAAGTCATCCTCAAAGACATAGTTATTAGATTTTTCAACTATGCTGAAGAAAATGGGTATCTCAAAGTTTTGATCCGGTGACTTTGGGAAAAAAAGAGCATGGGAGGGGTCTAGTTATCCTATAATTTTTTGGTCACTTAAAAAGGATACTAGAACTTTTAATTTTAATTCAAATGAGCCCTCTCGCGACATTCTAGGACCACAGGGTCGATACGATCACCCCTGAAAAAAACAACAACAAATAAACACGCATCCGTGATCTTTCTTCTGGCAAAAAATACAAAATTTTCCATTATTGCAAATAGTAGCTTGAAACCTCTACAGTAGGGTTCTCTAATACGCTGAATCTGATGGTGTGATTTTTATTAAAATTCTATGGTTTTTAGGGGTTGTCTCCCCCTTTTTTCTAAAATAAGGCACATTTTCTCGGACTCGTAACTTAATGAAACTTATATATTCAAAATCAGCATAAAAATCCAATGCTTTTGATGTATCTATTGGTATCAAAATTCCGTTTTTAGAATTTCGGTTACTATTGAGTCGGGTCGCTCCTTACTTACAGTTTGTTATCACGAACTGTTTGAAAACACTAGCAGAATGCAATTACTTTTTTAATCACACACCAGACAGAAAAAAAACGTCATGCATTAGGGAAATATCAAAACGCTGACATGGAATACACTTATTTTGGGACTTTAAAGTTATTTAGTACTTTAAAAAATTCCCTACCGTATCCATGAAAGATTTGCCCAGACAATGCTCCTTAGCTCACATTCATTTGCAAAAATGGACTTTATTTCATTTCTGATAATTTTTCAAATCCTACAGGAAATCCCCCCTCCATAGTAAAGTTTCCCAGAAATCTCCACCCATCAGGGGAAATGTATTCCACGTGGAATATTTGCCCATGGATAATTTATCTCACAGAAAATCCCTTTGTCGGAAAAATCACCCATACCCCAGAAAATTCTCCCCTAGAAGAAATTGGTTTTTTATGCTGATTCCAAATATAAAAAGTTCAGTAAGTCTAATGTTACACATCGAGCGCTACGAGCCCTAGAAAAAATACCTGATAAAAAAAAAAAAAAAAAAAAACGTCCCGAAAAAAGGCAAGTGGCCTCAACAAAATGAAAACCAGAGATTCAGCATACCAGAGAACCCCACAGCAGAAGTTTCAAGTTCCCACCTGCAAAATTGTGGCATTTTGTGTTTTTCCCCAGAAGTAAGACCACGGATACGTGTTTATTTGTTAGTTTTTCTTGTGTTGATTTTTTTGGACGGTTTTCTCAGGCGTGTACGTATCGAACCAATGGTCCTAGAAGATCGGAACAGGGCCCATTTGAACGGAAATTAAGTTCTAGTGCGCTTTTGAAGTAAAAAAAGACTTTAGGGTAACTAGCCCCCTCCCACACCTCATTTTCCCCTAAAGACATCCAATCAAAATTTTGACATAACCAATTAGTTTAGCATAGTTGAATAACTATCCCTTTGGAGATGACACGACCGCGAACAGACGGTAGGGAAGATTGTGTAGGTTATGCTATTTGCCTACTGTTTATATATAGTATTTGGTATAGGGTAACTATTGGTGTTTTCTTCCAGTCTGTGGCATCAAACTACAACTTTTGCCCATAGGGAACCAAGTCGCTACTGATTAAAAATTCTGCGATAGCCAATAGATTTAAAGGTCCGAAAAAAAACTATCAATTGAGCTTCCCAGTTGTAGAGGAAGTGATGCCGCACGGTTACGCATTCGTTCCTTAGAAGTCACGTAGTTCATACAAGTACAGCTACTTCAGACAGGGACAACTTCTGATATAAGCCCGGTGGAAGCATTCTCAGTGGCAAGAGGTGAACTGATATTGTGTACTAAATTTGTCAGCAGGGACGTCAAATGGGATGGGCGGACACCACTCCCCAAATATTTTCAGCCGTTTGTATAAAAAATTCGAGTCGGCAAAATAATGACATGAAACACCACGATTTTACTGGCTCAATTTTTTTTATTAGGAAAAATGGAGTGATGGCAAATTGAATAGCAATCAGTCGGTCAAAAATGACCAGCTAGTCAGTAAAATCCACAGCCTTCCCCCCAAAATAAACATTTTGCCTGGTGACGACTCTGGTCAGTTCCATACTAAGTCCACGGGAAGTAATTATTGGTACGCCTTAGACCCAGTCTGTTATTTCAGTGCACTTCTATCACAGGGTAACTCTCCCATAGTTGCCACTAATTTCGTGCTTCCAAAGTATTTTCTTAACCTTTATCTTACCCTTCTATGATAGCTCAGCCCCCCCCCCCCCAAAAAAGAAGGAAAAGGTTAAATAAATAAAAATAAAATAAATACTATAATATATTCTACACCATATATTCCTCCTATATTTTGGAATATAGGTAGAATATTCCAAAAATCCTTCTTTTCTTCATTATTTTAATTTGTCGTCCTTTCTCTTTTGCTGCTAAATACTGCATTTGGAGGGAATTTCCCATGAAGGGAGAAATTTTCGCTGGGTGGTATTTTCCGGGCGATGTCCTGTGAGAGGGGGAGGGAAATTTTCCGCGGAAAATCTATGCTTCTTCCGAGACATATTATTGTCTCGGGAGAGAAATGTATATGTTTCTCTCCGTCCATCTAGCTCAAATTTCGAGGATTCAACAATATCCGGGCTTTGGGATACCATAGGCTTTGCCTGACCCCTGCCTCTGAGGTAAAAATTGTTTTTGACTCAAGATATTCCTAAACTAGAGAATATATTGGATTAAAACTTCAGCTGGTCGACTTAACGCAATATGGACCTTCAAAAGTATGAATGGAAAAAGGGAAACTTGTGGCATGGATGGGAATGAATTGCCATAGAACCATAACTTCAATACGATGTAGCCTTTAGTCTGCAAACAAATAAAACAAGAAAAAAGAGGGGCCGGGTATATTTGGCAAAACCATAGTACACGTAGTCAGAAGCTGCTGACCCCTTGCTGGTTTTAATTGATATATGCCAAGCTAACTTATTTATTAGAGGGGGAAGGGGGTAATATTCCCATACAAGAGGCTACATTCCATTAAGACTTCAATCCAATTGGAGCGGAAAAAATTCGGACTTTCGGATACAGATTTTTTTAGGTCTCCTCTGGAGAAGAAATAGCTTTTTCTCTGACCGAGCTGAAATTTTAACACGATATTCTGTTTTCTTAGAATATCTAATAGTATTGAGAGGCATAGGGCAAAAGTCAAAATTTTGGAATGCCCAAGTTATGGCAACGAGCATTTTAGGTCGTTTATGTACACTGATATTCGTTCTCAGCATATACGTCTTAAAAGACCCATAAATACTAATCCAAAGCCAGATGTTTATTTTCTATTTTTAAGCAACAATCGGAAGTCTTTCTTTTAATAAATAAGCAGAAGCCCCGTTTCCTTTTTCCATTACATTATCGCTCAAATCTCCCTTTTGAATCTCCGAATTACAAACACATACCAAATTCCCTTCAGGGAGTAGAGCTACTTCCAGGGAAAAAATAGAACTTAGGAAACTTTGCTGGAACTAATTTTCTCATCCTAGCTGTTCATAATAGACAAAATAGACCCTAAATTTACAAACATGACTAAAGGGCAATATATATGCTAGTCCATTTTGTTCCCTTCAGGCAATACGTAAGTGAAACTTTTATTAGAACATGAACTAACAAACTAAGATGCATAACCAGCAGAAAATGTCGGCAAAAATTGGGGAGCAGTAAGGATAAATTTATGGTTGTTTCTCTTCATTTAAAAACTATACAAGCATATATTTTCCTCTGGATCTTTACTAATATACGAAATACATAGAGAAACAGGAGGAAGGGATAGATAATGTAAATTGTAATTGCATGTTCCCTTTTCTTTGAAAGAAAAGAATCAGTTTCAAACACAAAATTGCCGTTAAAACCAAACCTTTCAAGGTGAAGAGAATATGTCAAAGAGAGATAACGAAAGAGCTATAACATCTTTTTTATTTCTTCTCCCCTCTTTTTTTCTCTGAATAGTTTCTTTGAAATTCGTATAAAATAAAGGCACTAATCCTGTAACAGAGAATTTCCTATATCATTCAATAATTACACAAAAGAAAATAAAATAGCTTCAAATTGTTAGAAAAAAAAATTAAATATTTCTAGAGCCTCCCGTATGAGTGACATTTTCGAGCCCCCAAGGGCTAACTAATCGACTTTTAAAAGCTCCAACTAAATAGATGATAATCCTAACTCGCTTTCGGAGGCCAGAATTGAAAAATATCACTACAATGAACATTGCACTAGAGAGACTTTCTCAGAAAATTTCAGGAACATTAGTTCTGCTTTGTCTCGTTTCATACTGATAAACATTTCTATACAGACCTTCCAACAAACCAAATTTGTACCCGATATCCTACCTCTACTAAATAAAAGACTAAGCTCAATTTCTAACACGACATACATAATAAACCTCCTCATAGTTTGATAAAACTGATCAAAGACTAGGACCTTACCTGATAGAGAACATCCAAGGTCACTGGGTAAACCATGTTCTCGACTATCACACGAAGGACAGTATTAGGGCCACCTTGAGTATCAACAGTCTGACCGTTAAGAGCTTGCGCTGCTTGGATTGCTGCTTGTGCAGAAGCATTCTGAAGAAAAGAAGAACAGTCTTTAATACGAAAGGGACTGGCTTTTAAACATTTTTACGGAAATTTAAACTGCATGAGTACGTCAAAATATAGACTAATTAATGTAAGACACATTCTAGCGAATTTGACTCAACTTAAAAAGAGATAAATTTTACTACATTTTATTATCCAAAAACGGAAACATTTATACATTTTACAGACAAAATAACTTAAGAACCGATACATTTTAACAAATTTGACAAGTTCCCCTATTTACCAAATGCCTTATGATAATGTGAGCACAGAGGTGGAGCAGGGGCAAGACGAAGCTATTTCATATAGCAGAAATACGCATGGGATTCAAATGTAAAAATCACCTTTAAATCATAACTATTAAGATCGGACAATTTCAGCCAAATTGTTACAGGAATGGGGATTTTTGAAGATAGATAAATTGCAAGACTAACAGCATTTCTTTGGAAATGTTGTCGTTAACATGGAAGGCTACATAGAGTATATTATACTGTAGAATTTGAGTAAAGATTTAAATCATAAGAACATCTAAAGTTGTAGTAGTTTTTTCGCCAACATGTACATATAAAATATACGAGTTAAGGAAATCTTTACTCTAATTCAGTAGAAGTGACCCTATAACTCCCGTACCCACACCATATATGGGCATAGAGTCATTAGGGAGAACACGTGGTTAATGGGGTCAATGACCTAAATTTCCAAGTACTGTCAATCATTAATCAAATTGTTTCCAGGCGAAGTTTAATAATGTCTGACAGGTGATGTCAAGATTGATTGATATATCACGAAATGGGAATTAATTTGTTGTTTCTAAGGGGAATTATTGATTCAAGAAAGGGGAATTAATTTGTTGTTTCTATGGAGAAGGTGTGGAAGAGATATATTGATTACATAATCAGTAGAACCCTATCAGAAGGTCATGACGGGAG